>CAUYNB010017786.1:0-28882 GCA_963574225.1 Lagothrix lagotricha | reverse complement strand
AAAAAAAAAAAAATTTCAGTCATTGGCCAGGCACAGTGGCTCATGCCTGTAATCCCAGAACTTGGAAGGCCAAGGTGGGTGGATCACCTAAGGTCAGGAGTTTGAGACCAGCCTGTCCAACATGGTGAAACCCCGTCTTTATGAAAAATACAAAAAAAATTAGCTGGGTGTGGTGGCAGGTGCCTGTAATCCAGCTACTCTGGAGGCTGAGGCAGGAGAATCACTTGAACCCTGGAGGTGGAGGTTGTAGTGAGCTGAGATAGTGCCACCTCACTCCAGCCTGGGTGACAGAATTTTGAGAGGGCAAGGTGGCCAGCAATTGAGGCCAGGAGTTCAAGACCAGCCTGGCCAACATGGTGGAACCTGTCTTACTAAAAATACAAAAAATTAGCTGGACTTCATAGTGGATGCTCGTACTCCCAGCTACCCAGGAGACTGAGGTGGGAAGATCACTACTTGAATCGAGGAGGTGGAGGTTGCCATAAGCTGAGATGGTGCCACTGCAATCCAGCCTGGGCCACAGAGCGAGACAGTGTTTAAAAACAACAGCAACAACAACAACAAACCAAGCCGGGTGCAGTGGCTCACTCCTGTAATCCCAACACTTTGGGAGGCAGAGGTGGGTGGATCAGTTGAGGTCAGGAGTTTGAGACCAGCCAGGACAACATGGTGAAACCCTGTCTCTACTAAAAATACAAAAATTGGCCGGGCGTGGTGGCGAGCTCCTTTATTCCCAGCTATCTGGAGGCTGAGGCAGGAGAATCGCTTGAACCCGGGAGAGGGAGGCTGCAGTGACCCGAGATTGCATCTCTGCACTCCAACCTGGGCTAGAGCGAGACTCCCTCTCAATGAAAGGTCCCTAGATAAATTTTATATTCTAAAAGATGTGGGCCAGATAGTTCACACAGTATTTTTATACCATTTAGATTTGCTCAAAAGTTCAGTTTTACCATAACAGTAAAATAAGTACTAACAATGAAATGTGACACTTGTCAACCAAAAAAGCATTTTGTAAGCTGTACAAAGATTAGCTTAATGAAAAATTACCAGAGGATAAAACCTTGTGCTTCAGAGCCAGAATGAGAACAGATGGCAAATACGTTAAAGAAGGCTTAACCTTCAAGAAGCCAGATTTAGGTCACTGCTGAGATGAAAATTAGAAGAGGAGCACAGAAGACAAAGGAAAAGCAGGAGAAAAACATTAGGTCGAAAGAAAAGAGAAAAATTGAAAAAACAAAAAAAAATAGGAAGTTTTTTTGTTTCTTTTTTCAGAAACAAGGTCTCGTTATGTTGTCTAGGCTGGACTGCAGTGGTTGCTCACAGCAATCGTAGCATACTGCCAGGAACTCCAGGGGTCAAGGGATTCTCCTGCCTCAGCCTCCTGAGTGGCTGTGACTATAGGCACCTGCTACCATGCCTGGCTATTTTCATTTAAAAAAAGTTTTTTTAAGAGATGAAGTCTTACTCTATTGCCTAAGCTGGAGGATGTTTTTTTAAAAAAGTCACTTACTTTCACAGTATCTTCTGAAAGTACTTGAAGTCTGTATCATATAAGTCTCATAGCACCTTTTACTTATTTTTAGTAACACAATTTACTATAAACAATTGATTAATTATTCATTTAAGATTTCTGTTCTGAAGGGCAGGAGCCATGTCTGTTTTGTTTACTTCTAAGTTCTTGTGGCATAAGCTAATTACATAGCACATAATAAATACTGTTGAGTGTCATGCTTATAATCCCAACACTTTGGGAGGCCGAGGCGGGTGGATCATGAGGTCAGGGGTTTGAGAACAGTCTGGCCAACATAGTGAAACCCTGTCTCTATTAAAAATACAAAAATTAGCTGGGCATGGGGTGGGTGCCTGTAATCCCAGCCACTTGGGAGGCTGAGGCAGGATAGTAGCTTGAACCTGGGAGGTGGAGGTTGCAGTGAGCTGAGATCCTGCCACTGCACTCCAGCCTGGGTGACAGAGCTAGACTCCACCTTGGCATATCTTATATTATTAATAATAGTGTAATGGTTATTTGCATACCCTCTAGAACCAGACCTGCTCGAATCAGAATCTTTTTTTTTTTTTTTTTTTGAGATACGGTCTCACTGCTGGTAGCTAAATCCTGATCTCAAGGGATCCTCCTGCCTTACCCTCCTGAGTAGCTGGGATTACAGGCTTCTGAGTGTCTAGCTACAGCATCAGAATCTTGGCACCAACAAAAACTAGTTGTGTGACCTTAGGCAAATTATGTAACCTTTCTGTGCTTTAACTTCCACATCTTTAAAATGGGGCTAATAAAATTATCAAATGAGCTAATTCATGTGAAACACTTAGAAAGCTTGACAAACAGTATCTGCTCAATAAATTATGTATTATTTTTACTATTAATATTTAATATAAGGGTAGTAAATAGTACTTAGAAGCAAATACTACTTGATTTCATTTTTTAAAATTTTTGTTACTTTGCAGTTATCATGACTGACATCTACTTGACTTCAAAATCGCAAATAGATGTCATAATCCAGACGCTATCTCTCCTTTTTTATTTTTGAAACACAGTCTCACTCTGTTGCTCAGGCTGGAGTGCAGCTGCGTGATCCTGGCTCACTGCAACTTCTGCCTCCTGGGTTCTAGCGATTTTCCTGCCTTAGCCTCCTGAGTAGCTGGGATTACAGGCACCCACCACCACGCCTGGCTAATTTTTTTTATTTTTAGTAGAGGCAGAGTTTCCCATGTTAGCCAGGCTGGTCTTGAACTCCTGACCTCAGGTGATCTACCTGCCTAGGCCTCCCAAAGTGCTGGGATTACAAGTGTGAGCCACTGCACCCAGCCATCTCTGCCAGTTTTAAAGTTTTGTGGACCAAGATTTTTTTATTTTTTATTTTCGAGACAGAGTCTCATTCTGTCCCTCAGGCTAGAGTACAGTGGTGTGATCTTGGCTCACTGCAACCTCCGCCTCCTGGGTTCAATCAAATCTCCTCCCTCAGCCTTCCATATAGCTGGGATTACTGGTCCTTCCACATAGCATGGGCCACCACGCCCGGCTAATTTTTATATTTTCAGAGGAGATGGAGTTTCACTGTGTTGGACAGGCTGGTCCCAAACTCCTGACCTCAGGTGATCCGCCCAAATTGGCCTCCCAAAGTGCTGGGATTATAGGCGTGAGCCACCACATTTGGCCTGTGATCAGAGTTTTTTTTTTTTTTGCCTGTTTGTTTATATTATTTATTTATTTGAGATAGAGTTTAGTTCTTGTTGCCCAGGCAGGAGTGTGATGGCGTGATCTCTGCTCACTGCAACTTCTGACCTCTAGGTTCAAGTGATTCTTCTGCCTCAGCCTCCCAAGTAGCTGAGATTACAGGTGCCGGCCACTAGGCCCAGCTACGGGGTTTTGCCATGTTGGCCAGGCTGGTATCAAACTCCAGACCTCAAGTGATTCACCAGCCTTGCCTTCCAGAGTGCTGGGATTATAGGCAGGTGGATCACTTGAGGTCAGGATTTCGAGAGTAGGTTGCCCCAGAGGTTGCAGTGAGCCTTGATAGGGCCACTTCTCTCCTGCCTGGGCAAAAAAGCAAAATTATGTCCCTGCCCCCACCCCAAAAAAATTAAAATAAAATAAAATAAACAAAAGAATTGAGATATGATACTGAAAAACTAGAAACAACTTCAATGTCTTCAACAGGGGATTGGTTTTAAAAAATGATGTTGGCCAGGCACAGTGGTTCAGGCCTGTAATCCCAGCACTTTGGGAGCTAAGGCAGGCAGACTGCTTGAGCCCAAGAGTTCAAGACCAGCCTGGTCAACGTGGTAAAACCACGTCTCTGCTAAAAATATAAAACTTACCCAGGCGTGGTGGCGGGCGCCTGTTTCCCAGCTACTCGAGAGGCTGAGACAGGAGAACTGTTTAAACCCAGGTTGCAGAGGCTACACTCCAGCCTGGGCAACAGATCAAGACTCTGTCTCAAAAAAAAAAAAAAGTATGGGGCCAGGAGTGGTGGCTCACGCCTGTAATCCAAGCACTTTGGAGGCCAAGGCGGGTGGATCACCTGAGGTCGGGAGTTCAAGACCAGCCTGACCAACATGGTGAAACTCTGTCTTTAAAAATAAAAAAGTGTAAAGCAGTGTTGGCTAAAATAAGAGAGCTCTGTAATTTCATTTCATTTATTTTTATTTCTTTTGAGACAGTTTTTGTTTACTTAAGTCAAGAGGCCAGATGTGGGATAGCCTATAATCCCAGCATTTTAGGAGGCCCAGGCTGGTGGGTTGCTTGGGCCCAGGAGTTTGTGACCAGCGTGGGCAAAACGGTGAAACCCCATATCTACAAAAAATACAAAACTTAGTGAGTCTGGTGGCACACGCCTGTAGACACAGCTACACAGGAGGCTGAGGTGGGAGGATCTCTTGAGCCTAAGAGATCCGGGTTGCAGTGAGCCCTGATGGTGCCACTGCACTCCAGCCCGGGCAACAGAGTGAGAGTCTATCTCAAATAATAATAATAATAATATAAATTGCATGTTAACCTGACCTTACAGACTCCAGATCTCTCTAAGTGCTACATAAAATATACAACAAATAGCTTAGGCATGGTAATCCCAGCACTTTGGAAGGCCAAGGTGGGTGGAGGTCAGGAGTTTGAGAACATTCTGGCCAACATAGTGAAACCCTGTCTCTACTAAAAATACAAAAAATTAGCCAGGTGTGGTGGCACACACCTATAATCCCATCTACTCAGGAGGCTGAGGCAGGAGAACTGCTTACACCCAGGAGGCAGAGGTTGCAGTGAGCCAAGATCATGCCACTGTACTCTAGCCCAGACGGCAGTGCAAGACTCCATCTCAAAAAAAAAAAAAAAATTTAAAAATACATACATATATAAAACAAAGAAAGGACAAGGATGGCATGGTGCCTTACATTTGTAATCTCAGTGTTTTGGGAGGCCAAGGAGGGAGGATTGCTTGAGCCTAGTAGTTCGAAACCAGCCAGGGCAACATGGCAAGACGCTGTCTCTACAAAATATAAAAAAAATTAGCCAGCGTGGTGGTGTACACCTTTGATGTCAGCTACTCCAGAGGATGAGGTGGGAGGACTGCTTGAGACTGGGAGGTCGAAGCTGTGATGATCTGGGATCGTGCCACTGCACTCCAGCCTAGGCAACAGAACAAGACCTCATTTCAAAAGAAAGAGAATAAAGGACAGTCTACCTGCTTGTCCTGGAAAAATAGCAATTTCCCCCGATAAGAAGTTAATGGTTAATTAACATGAATTTCAAACACTTTCTGTTTAAGGTCCAGCAATTAATAGGCAGTAAACAAGGAAAATATATTGAAGGGTAAGAATGAAACTCTGCCATCAAAAAAGCTTACCATCCAGGAAGAGAGTAAAGAGGAGTGTAAAACTACCCATGGTGCTACGAGGTAATTTTTTATTTTTGAGACGGAGTCTCGCTCTGTCGCGGAGGCTGGAATACAATGGCGCATGATGGCTCACTGCGACCTCCGCCTCCAGGGTTCAAGCAATCCTCCTGGTTCAGCCTCTCCAGTAGCTGGGACTACAGGCGCCCGCCACCATGCCCGGCTAACTTTTGTATAGGGTTTCACGATATTGGCCAGGCTGTTCTCGAACTCCTGACCTTGTGATCTGAGTGCCTTGGCCTCCCAAAGTGTTGGGATTATAGGCATAAGTCACTGTGCCCGGCCGAGGGAATTTTAAATAAATTGCAATGTGGCAATTGAGTCGAGGCTTTAAGCACTTGTAGGATATTCTCTCTCTGATTACTTGCTCAAAGTAGATGATTTGGAAAATGTAGAAAAGGACAAGAAGGTTTTTTAAAAAGCCACATGCAATTTTCCTGCCAGGAGAAAACCACTACTAACCCTTCAGTATATACTTTTTCCCATACTTTTTGTCTTTGCTTTTAAAAATAGTTTAAAGCGGCCGGGCGTGGTGGCTCACGCCTGTAATCCAAGCACTTTGGAGGCCAAGGCGGGCGGATCACCTGAGGTCGGGAGTTCAAGACCAGCCTGACCAACATGGTGAAACCCCGTCTTAAAAAAAAAAAAAATAGTTTAAAGCGGCTGGGTGCGGTGGTTCACGCCTCTAATTCCGGCACTTTGGGAGGCCTCCAGCAATTTGGGAGGCCGAGGTGCGAGGATCACCTGAGGTCAGGAATTCGAGACCAGCCAGGCCAAAATGGCGAAACCCCATCTGTATTAAAAATACAAAACTTAGCCAGGCATGGTGGCGTGCGCCTGTGATCCCAGCTACTAAGGAGGCTGAAGCAGGAGAATTGCTTGAACCTGGGAGGTGGAGGTTGCAGTGAATCAAGATGGCGCCACTACCCTCCCTCCTGGGCGACAGAGTGAGACTCCGTCCCCCTTCACCAAAAAAAAAAAAAAAGGTTTAAAGCAATACATGCATATGGCAAAAAACAAAAAATCAATAAAGAAATGAATATCAATACAAAGGTAAAAAGTTCTCTCTCCAAAGGTAACAGCTTCCTTTTTTTCTTTTTCTTTTTTTTTTTGAGGCGGGAGTCTCACTCTGTCACCCAGGCAGTGGCGCGATCTTGGCTTACTGCAACCTCTGCCTCCCGGGTTCAAGCCATTCTCCTGCCTCAGCCTCCCAAGTAGCTGGGATTACAGGCACCGGCCACCACGCTTGGCTAACTTCTCTGTGTGTGTATTTTAGTAGAAATGGGGTTTCACCATGTTGGCCAGGATGGTCTCGAATTTCTGACTTCAAGTCATCTGCTCACGCGGCCTCCCAAAGTGCTGGGATTACACGCATGAGCCACCAAGCCTGGCCACACAGCTACCTTTCTTGTGAATCTCTCTGGAATTCAAAATTAATTAAAAAGGAATACATAAAGTGCATCCACGTATTCATACATCCCTTACAAATATATACAAATGAAATTACATGATTTAGTGTTTTGTACCTTGCTTTTTCCACTTAGTATTAATAAATGAGATATTTCCCTGTAATCCCAGCACTTTGGGAGGCCGAGATGGGTGGACCACCTGAGGTCAGGAGTTCAAGACCAGCCTGGGTAACATGGTGAAACCCCATCTCTACTCAAAATACAAAAATTAGCCGGGTGTGATGGCGCCCGCCTGTAATCCCAGCTACTCGGGAGGCTGAGGCAGAGAATCGCTTGAACCTGGGAGGCGGAAGTTGCAGTGAGCCAGTATCGGGCCACTGCACTCCAGCCTGGGCGACAGTGACTCCGTCTAAAAAAAAAAAAAGAAAAAAAGACATCTTTCACTTAGCAGAGCTGATGCTACTCCATGGCGTGCAGTTCCTAAAATGTAATCAGAGGGACCGGCAGGAGATGACCAGGGTAGGTAGAAGACAAGCCATTTTAAGTTGAGGGGAATTAAGGGGATCAGATTCCGAGGGATGGGCCAATTTTGCGGGCACGTAAGATATTAGTGAGATGCCTTGGGGCCAGAGGCCGGGATTTTGCACTTCCTTTACTTTTTATACTGGAGAGAGGAATAAGGAAATTGGTTTGGGTGGAATACGTGTTGTCTTTAGAAGGGTTTAATAGGCTGAGAAGCACAAGGTAGCTGACACTCGGATCTGGAACTGAGAAAGGAAATCTCGGGTTGGGAAAACTACAGGGCTGGTTAGTTTTCTACACATTTTAAACGGCCTAGTCATCCCTGCTCCCTTGTCATTTTAAGAAAAGTCCTTTCTTTATTCACATTGCGCGGCGGAGGCTTCATTTCGCGCTTTTTTTTTCCTAGGCCCGGGGCTAGGGCGGATCCTTTGCGCCCGTCACCTAACTACGCCTCTCAATCCCTTCCTCGCCCCCGCGCCACCGGAAATCCGAGGTCTGGGAGGATCTTTTACTAGGCACTCTAAGGGGCAGTGATAGGACACCGCGGCCGCCAATCAGACCTCCCAGATACCCGGATGTGAGACGGTGCGCGATACAAAGGCGAATTTCCACCCAGAGGGTCGTCCGGTACAATGACCAATAAGCATTCCTCAGGCGATAAGTGACAAGAAAGATCACCAATTATAACCTAGCTTCTCTCACGCATGTGGAAATTCTCTTGCTTAGGCTAACCCACTGCTAATTGTGATTGGATAGAATTCTGAGGAGCGGTAGAACTGTCTAATTAGCAGCGGGAGCGAAAAAACGCACAGCCAATAGGAAGATTCTCAGGAGTGGGGCGGGGACTAGGCCTTCGCCTCGGCGGCAGAGGAGACTCGGGAGCCATTTTGTGAAGAGACGAAGAGCGAGCGGTTGTGTCTGCGTTGCCGACGTCGAGCAGCAGTCGGCTTCTCCCCATAGAACCCGGGAGTAGGAGACTCAGAATCGAATCTCTTCTCCCTTCTCCCTCCTGGTAAGTGGAGAGGGCGGAAGCAGGGAGGGCGCTGGGTTTCTCTGGAAGCAGAGGGGGTGTGAGACAAAATGAGGGATCCCTTCCCCCTACTAACTAACCAGGCCCTCATTCTGTTTGCGTTGGGAGATTAGGTCTGAAGTGGGAGACGGTTTTACAGGCCTCAGCCTCTGCGTAGATTTAACCTAGTGTCCTCTAGGCCACGATTGGCAGGGAAAATGACCTTTTTTCGCTCTTCCTGTGTTAACGGCTGCTTTCCTTTCATTTTCTACGACCGTGAGGACTCCGGGATCCTGAAAATGAAGATGGCGATGCTTATTAATATAGTCGAAGTTAACGTAGCGCCGATGCTTTCTGTTATCTCCGTTCTTCTTACATGTAAAAATCGAGGGAGGGGGAGGGGGAAGGTTACCAACTAGGTGCGCCACGAGCCTTTAAATCCTGGATCGTGCCGCGTGGCCTACGAGAAAGGTTTAACAAAAGATTTACCATTGTACTGGTAACTTTTTATTTTATTTCTTTTTATGAGCAAATGATGGAGCTAGAAATAATTATTTTTACTTATAATTGTAAAAGGAAATATTGTGATCTGATTATATTAATTACAGCTGACTTTTCATCTGCAGGTTACAAAACACTTGAAATATATAAGTTAGTGGAACTTTGCTTGAGGTAGGTATTAACTCTCTTTCTCAGAAACTGACGCAGAAAAGTGTTGGTTGCTAGGGGAATATTAGCCATTAGCAGAACTAGTAAGGAATTTGACCACGAGGTCAGTCGAGTCATTTTTACCTAGTTAATGCAATACCGGGTTCTAAAAGTACTATATTTGAATCTTTGTAGGAACATGATGACGGAAACCACGAGGTAACTGGAAATTCCCAAATTGCACTTAGGAAAAATACTACGAGACTTAAGAATTTGTTGTTAATGTAACTTTCTAAGTGTAAGATGACAAAATTTGACTTTCAGGGTACTCTGGCATTAGTTTTCCCGTCCACCTAAACTTCGTCACAAATTCACAGCCACATTATATTAAGCAAATATTACGGTGCTTATTACTTGCTAGGTGCTGAAATTTGATACAGAAATTTAAGTTAAAAAATTATGTGATCTTCAGTGTCATATTTATCTGGGAAATCATTATTTCTCACGAGATCTGGTTAAGCTTATTTTTCACAATCTGTTAATCTCAAACTAAAACTGTTGAATACAGTTTAATTCTGCAGGGTAAGAAATTCATCCGTAAGGCAGACTATCTGATGGGAAGTAAAATAAGGGTCAAAAACATCGCGACCCCTTATGGCCTAAACATTTATATTACACGTGGACTTTAAAGTTTATCATTGTGCTGAACTGTTAGAAATGAAGGGCAAAAATTGATTAATTGGGAAATCGTATAGGTAGTAAAAATAATGTTGGCAAAGAGAAATGTCAGAAATTAGTATTTAAGAACAGTTAATAGTAATTGAAATTGATTGAAGGGCACTTTGCCTTTGAGGCTTCAGAAATACGGGTTCCTTCCGGTCAATATGTATATCCGGGTACGAAAAATTCTTTGAGTTAATATCAGGAACTGTTTGCCACGGGATTTATATCGCAATTCTAGGTGTGTTCTAAACTGGATACGCATTTAGTAACATTTTCATATTGGCTAGAGGGACAAGTGTAAGGATGGCCAAGTTGCCGGTCTTCTGACCTTTTTTCCCCCGTGCCTGTGCCACTCCTGGGAATACTTGGTGGTTGATAATTCCTTCTGTAGAGAATTTGAACAGCTTAGGTTTGTAATTAAATCTCTAGAGGATTTGACGTGGCATTCGACCTTGTTTTGGATGGAATGGCTGTGCGAAACAAGCAAAGAATAAATTCCAAAGTAGCTGGTTGCTCTAAAAGACTAAGGGGCGAATTATTAGAGCTTAATATTTAAGTGGTGAATGTGAGAGGTGTTGACTGGGAGTGTGTAACAGTTTGCCTAGGAGTTAGAGGAACTAGATTTTAATCTTTGATCACATAAGAGGACTTCGACTTTTTTTTAACCTATTTGAATTTTTAGTTTCTAATGCAAATTTTTTGTGGCCAGACTAAAAATTGTACAGATACAGTTCTATTATAAGCAGTAAGCAGTATTTTTTTTTTTTTTTGGAGACTGAGTCTCTTGTTGCCCAGGCTGGCGTGCAGTCAATGGCACTGTCCTCCGCCTCCTGGGTTCAAATGAATCTCCTGTCTCAGCCTCCGGAGTAGCTGGGATCAAGGCTTGCGCCACCACACCTGGCTATTTTTGTATTTTTAGTTAGAGGCAGGTTTCACCATGTTGGCCAGGCTGGTCTCAACTCCTGACCTCAGTCATCCACCCGCCTCGGCTTCCCAAAGTGCTGGGATTACAGGCGTGAGCCACCTCACCTGGCCAGTTTTCTAAGTTAGTAGTTACTGCTACTATTCTAATTAGTATTACTGTTCTAGTTAGTATTATCATAATACTAATTAGTATTACTATTTCACTCTTGAAATAATTTATTGTCTCTGGGGAGCGTTATTTGCTCTTAGTGTGTATATTCATGTGTTCTCTTTGGAAACAGGAAGATTTTGGTTTTGTGCATATTAGATTTACTAGAGGATTGACTGGTGAGAACCAGAACGTCGAGGTGTAGCATAACTACAGGTGTTCTCAATATTTGGGTTTATTAACAGAACAGGAAAAAAGGTTTCTTTGGGACATTTATTGTATAGCTTATGTTTTTTTGATTCATTTATATTGTATCAAAAACATTTGGTGCTCAAACTTGATTCTGTGACATGACACTGGAAGGACAGGCACTTTGTTTAAAGAATCGATTCTAAACTAGGGAATAATAGAGATTCCCCATTTAAACTCTTCACAGTGGTTCTCAAACATAGCTGACATTAGAATCAAAATAGTTAAAACAGATAGCTGTGATCTCTGCCACCGTGGTTTCTAATTAAGTCAGTCTGGGGTGGGGCTTGAGAATTTGCACTTCTAGAAAGTTCCAGTTGATGCTATGTATCACTCATTCTGAGAGGTACCCCTTTAGAAGAAGGGATCCAAACCTCTGGCAGATTTGACAAAGAATAACTTAGAGATACTTTTATTTAAAACTGTCTTTTGAGTTTTATCTAAGGATACTTTTTTTTAATTAATTTTTTTTTGAGCGCCTCACTTTGTCACCCAGATTAGAATGCATCTCAGTTCACTGCAGCCTCCGCTTCCTGGGCGCAAGGGGTCCTTTCACCTCAGCCTGCTGAGTAGTGCTGCTGTTTTGTGTATTTGGAAGAGATGGGGTTTCGCCATGTTGTCCAGGCTGACCTTGAACTCCTGAGCTCAGGTGATCCATTCTCCCCAGCCTTCCAAAGTGCTGGGATCATAGGCGTGAGCCACCCCGCCCAGCCTCTAGGAATACTTTTGATCGAAAATGGTGCTGAAGTTGCTCTTTTTGTGAGTGATAGCACCAATTTCACATAAGTAACATCTTGGGAGATAACTTCTTGACATCAAAAGATAGACATGCATGCTTTTCACATTTTTGTTTTTTAAGCTTATGTCTTGTGGCACACGTACAAAGGATTTGGTTGTGGTTGAGCTGTAAAGTTACATACCCTGAAAATTGTGTACCAGGTTTGGGATCTGGCTCCAAGAAAATGGAATGTTTCGCCATAACTATTTCATAAACGAGCATTCACATGTACATTTCCTACAATTCTGCACAAACTTTCTGCAGTTTGTACATTTGTACAGTTTCACACAACAAATGTAAAAACTAACCTGTCATTCCTATTCCTACACTGTTCTACTTTAAAACAATTTACGGGTTTAGTTACAGTACTTGTTGCTGCTGTAGTCATTCATGTACAGTTGACTCAAGGAACACTTCTGAAAGCTCAGTTAAAAAATTTTTTTGAAACAGGGTCTCACTGTGTTATCCTGGCTGGAGTGCAGTGGCATGATCATAGCTCACCGCAGCCTCAAACTCCTGGATTCAAGTGATCCTTGCACCTCAGTCTCCTCCTAAGTAGCTGGCACTACAGGCCACCATATCCTGCTTGTGTTTTATTTTTAATAGAGATAGGGTCTCCCCATGTTTCCCTGGCTGGTCTTAAACTACTGAGCTCAAGCCAAGCTCTACTCCACCTCCTAAAGTGTTGGGATTACAGGTGTGAGCCACCACCCCTGGCCTTAAAATATTTTAATTTCCTGAAATTTTCAAATGAGAAAGACTTCCTGGCTAAATTGAAAAGTGAGTGCAGCTAGCTAGTTTGCACAAGGAGCTACAGGCTAATTGCAGTTCTTATTTTAGCTGATGAAACATTGTCATGTAAATTTTTAGTATGGTATTATGTACCAGATGTTTAGAATCCGTAACTTGAAGTTAGCTATACATTCTACTTAGTAAACAGTGGAATACAGAAACAAAAGAAGTGTTACACATAAGAACTGAAGTTTTTTTTTTTTTTTTTGTTTTTTGCGGCAGGGATTTGCTCTTGTTGCCCAGGGTGGAGTGCAGTGGCACCATCTTGGCTCACTGCAGTCTCCACCTCCCGGGTTCAAGCAGTTCTCCTGCTTGGGCTTCTTGAGTAGCTGGGATTACAGGCATGCGCCACCACACCTGGTTAATTTTGTAGTTTTAGTAGAGAAAGGGTTTCTCCATGTTAGGTTGGTCTCCAATGCCTGACCTCAGGTGATCTGCCTGCCTTGGCCTCCCAAAGTGCTGGGATTATAGGCGTGAACCACCACACCTGGCAGGACAGTAATTTTTTCACCTATTTTATGACATGAAATATTCAGTAGCCATAAGTCTTTTATCTTCCATCTGTATGTTTTTTCATTTTGTGAGTGAGTGGAATAATGTGCCCCTTATTTAAAACATCTTTTCCCCTAACAGGAGAACCTATTAGGTCTTCTGGTTTGATCACTCACTGGTTTTGATAATTGATGAGTCATTTCTAGAGCTTCATGGTAGGCCATTCACCTTCAGTCTGTTACTCATAGTAAAAAAAATTCCACTGAGTTTAAAACCCATGAATCTGCTTGCTTTTTATAATCACAAAATTCAACATTTGCCACTCTTTCATCTCTACTTGTTGGCCCGGTTTTTCTGTATCTTCTTTGCCCAAACTGCACATTATCAAGATGAATATTTGAATGTAGATTCTTTTTGAGCCCCTCAAGGGCATATTGACATGGATTTAGTTAATTTTAGTCATTGATGTTGAAGAATTGTGAAAACAGTCACTGATAGAGGTGATTCTATGGAGGCTATCCCATCCCAGTGGAATGTTAATGCTTTACCAAAATGTGTTAGATGCAATAGACATCTGTTTCTGCCTTGGGGGTTTAGGGCACAACATTTCTGAGGAACTCTGACTCAATCTGTCCCTTCTCCTTTCACAGGGCAGCAAGGCGAACCCCATCCCTACTCACTGGAGCTCAGCTTTGATTTTTAACCTCCCTTCCCCACCCTTCCAGAACACACACATTCCCATTCCAAAACTGATTTTATAAAGACATTTTAAACATAATGATGCAACTTGGTGTGCACTACGCGGCAAATGTACAGGTGTTTTTTTTTTAATTGTTTCCAAGACCGGGACCTGGATTTAAGATGTAATTTTTAAAATTTCTATTTCTATTTTTTCTGCAGCAGTTGGGTTAGAGGAGGAGGAGCCTTTTAGCCTCTGATAAACTGACCTCTCTACTTCCTCGTGTATTTTTAAGATTGATTGATGATGTGGAAAGGGCTTTGCTTGTCTGCTACTGAGAACTTTATCCTTGCGGTTTTTGTGGAAACTGCTTTTGGAAAGAGAAAAGAAATGAACTTTACTGACTTGACATTTTTGCACCTCCCGTTTTTCTAATCTGGGCTATTTTTATTTTTGTTTTTTTACAGTGAGATTTTTTTGATCTTCAGCTACAGTAAGTTATTCCAATTTTTTTTTAACATTTTTCCTGACTTTCCGCTGATTTCCTTTTTATTGTTGTTACTAGTTACTATTACTTATTATTATTATATTAATACTTATGATGGTGATGATGATGATGATAATGACACTGATGATTTTTAACCGGATTAAAATCGAGTTTTTCTGAATGTTTCTAAGAATTTCTCCGGCCTCCTGATTAACTTTGGAGTTTTGCATCTTGGGAGAGAAAGCGAAGGCATTAGTATTTTTAAGTGGATTGATCACATAAACATTTTCTCTCCCAACCCCACCCTTGCCCTCATCCCCTTCCCCACACTGAAAGAATTTTACTGGCTGTTAAGTCTGTGACCTTATTTTTCCTGATCTTTAACTTAACTGTTTTAGAGCATCTCTGGACGTCTGTATTTTTAATTTTTTTTATTTTTGTTTTTTTATTTTTAATCTTTCATTTGTTAAATTTTTAAACTGTGCTGCAATAAAATGTGTGTGGTACTACTTAACACTATGATCGTGATGGCATTTTCCCTGAAAGCCATCTTCCTCCTGTTTCCCTTGAAATCCCATCCTGCTTTTCCTGTACACTACCCCTCACAAACCACAAGCTGCAGCAACATGGATGCCCAGCCTGGAGCAGCAGCAGCCAGGATGACCTGGAGCCAGGGGGGCCTTCCGGAACAGATGCACACCCTTCCTGGGTGATGGTAAGAGGTGTGAGGTCCACTTGGATTCATTACAAAGACTAGGAAATAAACCCGTTTAAGTTTAGTTGATGTGTATAGGTCATAGCCTCTGGAAGTATTTGGACTAAGCGTTTTGTGTGTGCATCTTTAGGTGTTTCCCAAGGGGGACCACCTCAGTTATTTGTAAACTAATGGAATATGAGTTTCTAATTAACTTGGGCTGCCATGAACATTTTGGATTCTTGGAAAGAGCAGCTGAAGTTTAAAATGAAAGTGGCTTGTTTTAGTGATTATCAACAAGACAACATATTAAGGAGTCCTTTTTTCTTAGATTATTACAATTTAGTAAACATTTTCTGGCATTTGACATATTTCTTGAGTTTGTGACATTTTTGGATTGTATTCTATTTAGACTATTTTTATCTCATTAAAATTTCAAGAGTCAAACCATAAGAGATACGACATAATATTAAAATGCTATCTCACTGGAGGGTAGGCTTTTTGACCTCAGAAAGCAGGGAAATCTGTTTAAAACTCTACATCCAATCAGGAACTGTGTAAGGCTGTCCCCATTTACAGTAGTGACTCAAGGCCTAGCTAGATTTTGGGGACTTTAATGTGTTCCTGATGGTAAGAAGGGATGAATTCTGTGTTACAGGAATGGTGTAGAGATTAATAAAGATGTGGATAGCCAAAGAGTAAGAATTTTAACAACCCGTACTATTTTATTCACTACAGCAAAATGTTTTGATAAGCATTTTATAGTTGCTCTGATAGATTTCAAACTGGGGGATAATTTTATTTTAAAATATTTCTATTTTTTGTAGAGACAGGGTCTCGCTGTGTTGTCTAGGCTGGTCTTGAACTCCTGGGCTCAAGCGATCTCTTGCCGTGACACCCCAAAGTGTTGAGATTATAGGTGTGAGCCACTGCATCTAACCTGGAGTAGTTTTTTGAAGGCATATTCGGTGCTGTTGTACAAGGGTAGATCACAGACTTACCCCCTTACCATACTCGGATGAAAAGAGTAAAATCTAGTAAGTGAACACCAGAGGTACACTCAAAACACTATGGGAGAACGTTAAAGCAAAAGATTCCTGGAGGATATCTAAAAAAGGAATGGGAATCTTTTAAATTTTTTAAATAGGTGCAAGCTTTATTGATTCCCTCCATTGTATGAGAGAAGTAGAAATAATTAATGTGCTGCTGTCAGTATATGGAAGGTGTTCACTACAGGTTTAGTTTGATTTATTCCTTGTTAATTTTACACACTTATGGGACATGTTCTGTTTGGGGATATAAAATACAGTTTTTTTTTTTGTTTTTTTTTTTAATTTTTTTTTTCTTGAAGATAGGTTGAATAGAATATAGTTGATAATGTTTTAAGGGCTTCACAGCTGGAATAATGTCAATATATGATGAAAGGCAAACACGGGTCCTTTTGAAGCATGCAGAAATAAGCTGAGGGTGTTGGTACCTGCCTATAAGCCTGTAGTCCCAAGTAATTGGGAGTCTGAGGCAGGAGGGTCCCTTGGCCCAGGAGTTTAGAGGCTGTAGTATGTGATGTGAATATCCACTGCACTCTAGGCATGAGACCTGAGACCCCATCACTATTTTTTTTTTTTTTTTTTTTTTTTTAGACAGAGTGTTGCTCTGTTGCCCAGGCTGGAGTGCAGTGACAGGATCTTGGCTCACTGCAACCTCTGCCTCCCAGGTTCAGGCGATTCTCCTGTCTCAGCCTCCTGAGTAGCTGGGACTACAGGTGTGCACCACCATGCTTGGCTAATTTTTGTATTTTTAGTAGAGACGGGGTTTCACTATGTTGCCCAGGCTGGTCTCGAACTCCTGACCTTGTGATCTGCTTCCTTCCAAAGTGCTGGGATTACAGGTGTTAGCCACAGTGCCCGGCCTTAATTTTTGTATTTTTAGTAGAAACAGGGTTTAGTAGAGGCGGCATCCATGTTGGCCAGGCTGGTCTTGAGTTCCTGAACTCAGGTGATCTACCCGCCTGGGCCTTACAAAGTGCTGGGATTAAGGGTGTGAGCTACCATGCCCAGCGAGACCTTGTCCCTTTTTTTTTTTTTTTTTTTAAAAAGCATGCAGAAATGGATACCTAAGTAACCCTAAGAGGTCAGGGGATTCTTTTTTTCTTATTTTTATTTACAATTTTAAATGTATAAATTTATCTCCTTGATCTTAATCACATAAGGGGATCCTTTTAAGAGAGGTAGGGTACTGGAAGGAATCTTAAGGCCAGATAATAAAAATTAAAATGCCATGCAAAAGAGTTTATATTTTATCCAGAAACCAATGGTGAGCCATTTTAAGAAAGATTCTAAACTGGAAAGTGACATCAGATTTTCCTTTTATTTTTTATTTTTATTTTTTGAGAAAGGGTCTTGCTCAGTCACCCAGGCTGGACTGCAGTGACATTAACAAGGCTCACTGGGAGATATTAAAATCCAAGGAATAATATTATATATAAGGGAGATAGTAAAATCCAAAGGGAGATAGTAAAATCCAAGGAAGAATGACCTGGCCTGGACAAAGGTAATGCTAAAGTGATTAGAGATTAGGAGGTAGATTTAGGAGCATCTCAGGATGCATTTGATAAGATGGACAAGAAGACAGATTTGGCATGATTGCTGGTTTCTAGCTTCTGTTGGGGAATGTAAAGGAAGCAGATTATAGATTGAGAGGGTGGGAAAAAATATTTTAAACATCTTGGAGGTGTTCAAGAACATTTAAGTATAAGATTTATTAAATATTCGAGTATTTATTTAGAAAATCATTATTAGGTTTGGGCATATAGGGATGAACGAAACAAAGAGGATGCCTTCTTTGATATTATACATCATTGAGGGAAGAAACAAAGTAAACAAATGGCATTTTCACAGACAGGATCAATGAAGGAAAAGAACAGGATGGATGAGAAGATAGCAAGGGAACCAAAATTAGAACATGAAATTTGGGGGATGCTGCCAGGGAAGGAACCTTAAAGTAGCTAATGATGAAGCTGAATCTGTAAGAAAACTATATATGAAAGCACAGATAATGAGTGGGAAAAAAACCTGACCGCCAAGTAAATATTAGTGGAAAATAATTACCAAGAATATGTAGATGAGGGATGGAGTTGGAGAGGTAGGCAAGGAGCAAACATTCATAGCGCGGGACCTTATAGGGTCTTAAGATCTTATCTTGGACACAAGTAGAGTCTGTTGAAGGATTTTCAAGAAGAGATCTGGTTCATCTTCTGGCGGTTGTGTGGGGAATGTTTTAAGAGGGCAAAAGTAGGGCAGTAAGGAGACCTAATAGAGTAGGCCACTGTCTCAGTCTCTTGAAGAAAATAATCATCACAGGCCTTACAATAACTTGTTCTGGTTTTTCAGATGAGTTTTTATTGTGTGTATCAATGAGCAAAATAAATCTGAATAAGATTGAGAACTGATCAGGCACTGGGAAATTACTTATTTCTGTCACACTTGTTGGGTCATATAAAGGCTTTCTGATGTGAAAGAAAAAAGTAGCAGAACTTTAATTTCTCTCTTACAGAATATTCTAAACACTTGACTATGTGTCCACCACTTTTTTTTTTTTTTTTTGAGATGGAGTCTTCTGTCACCCAGGCTGGAGTGCAATGGTGGGATCTCATTGCAACCTCTGCCTCCCAGGTTCAAGCAATTATCCTGCCTCAGCCTCCCAAGTAGCTGGGACTACAGGCGTGCACCACCACACCTGGCTAATTTCTGTATTTTCAGTAGAGACGGGATTTCACCATATTGGCCAGGCTGGTCTCAAACTCTTGACCTTGTGATCCACCCACGTCGGCCTCCCAGAGTGCTGGGATTACAGGTGTGAGCCACCGCGCCTGGCCGTGTCCACCACTGTTAAACAACTTAGTTTGTGTTTACTTAATTATCATCAAAGCCTTGAGTAGGAGTAAATACTATTATCATTCATGCTTTAGAAGTGAGAGTGTTGGAGTACAGAATTTAATTAACTTGCTTAAAGTTCGACTGCTAAAGTGGTTTAGCAGGCATTCCACCCAAGGAGTAAGGCTGCTGATATCAACACTTAATCTTAGTAAACTCTTTTGATCACTTTATGTTGAACATTCTAGAAAAACAAATTTTAGTTTGGTTAAATTTCCAAAGAAAACTTCGGACTTTTATTTTTAAAATTTTAAAAGTAAATATTGTGTTGATAATTTTTGCCCTTGAATTCACACCACCAGTATCTTGAAGATATGTGCATGTGCAGGATAGTACATCATTTAGGTAGATGTATCTCGGTGGTAAAATGTTACTATGTGTGTGATTGCATTGATAATAGGGAAGCAAGCATGCAGCAGTTTATGCCTGTAATCCCAGAGGCTGAAGTGGGAGGATAACTTAAGGCCAGGAAAGCCTGGCAACATAGCAAGACCCCGTCTCCACAAAGCTGGATATGGTGGCACACAGCTGTAGTCCTAGCTCCTTGGGGGGCTGAGGCAGTAGAATTGCTTTAATGCAGGAATTTGAGGTCAGAGTAAGTTAGGATTTTGCCACTGCACTCCAACCTGGGTGATAGAGGGAGACCCTGTCTCTTAATATAAAATGAAAGGGAGCTTTCCTTCTTCATTTTTTTAGGCTATCATAAAACAGTAAAAAGTGATTTTAGTTGGAAAAAAATTATTTGGATGTGTTAACTAAGCCCAGGTCCTTTTTCAATCCTCATCTCACTTGACCTGTTGGTGCCATTTAACCAGTCAGTGATCTCTTCCTTGAAATGCTTTTTTTTACTTTACTTCCAGGTTTTTGTTACATGTTACTGTTAAACCTCTTACTGTTGGAGTGCCCCATGGTTCAGTCCTTTTACTGCTCTTTTCTGTCCACACTCTGGGTCATTTCATTCATGATATGATATACCATGTATAAGCTGATTTTCACACTTAGGATCAACAGCCTATACTTCTCTTTTGAATGACATACCAATTCAGTTACCTACGTGATTGAATATCAAATATGTCAACTTAAAAGTGCAAAACTGTGCTCCTGTTCTATCCTTAAACCAGTTTCTTGTGTACTGTTGCTTTTTTCCATTAATGAAACAATTTTTGTGTCACTTGGGCCAGAGATTCTGGCTAGTCATCCGTGACTTTTATTCATATCTCACCTTTGGCCTATTAGAAAATCATGTTGGAGTGTAGTAACTCATGCCTGTAATCTCAGCACTTTGGGAGGCTGAGGCAGGTGGCATTGCTTGAGCTCAGGAGCTTGAGGCCGGCCTGGGTACAAGATGAAACCCCGTCTCTACAAAAATACATAAAAAATTAGCTGGGAGTGGAGGCACACACCTGTAGTCCCAGCTATTTGAGAGGAGACAGGTATGAGAGATGCTTGAGCGCAGGAGTTGGAGGTTGCAGTGAGATTACATCATTGCACTCCAGCCTGCGTGACAGAGCAAGAGCATGTCACAAAAAGAAAGAAAATAAAAATTATTGTCAGCTCTTTAAAACATACCACCGAGGAGGGAGGGAAGTAGAAAAAACAAAAAAAATGTACCACCACTCATTGTCAACACTTAGTCCAATTTCAAGCCACCTTTTTTTTTTTTTTTGGGAGATGACCTCTCTGTTGCGCAGACAGGAATGCAGTGGCACAAACGCAGCTCACTGCAACCTCTGCCTCCCGGGTTCAAGCAGTTCTTTTATCTCAGTCTCCCAAGTAGCTGGGATCACAGGCGCACGCCCGGCTAATTTTTGTTTTTTTTTTTTTTTTTTTTTGGATGGGGTTTCAACATGTTGGCCAGGCTGGTCTCAAGCTCCTGACCTCAGGTGATCCATCTGCCTCGGCCTACCAAAGTGCTAAGGTTACAGGCGTGAGCTACTGCACCCAGCCTCAAGCCACCATTTTCTTCTGTGCATTATTACATGTAACAGGTTTGTGTTTATTTTGTCCCTCCCTGCTAGTTTGTTCTTAAAGTGGTAGCTAGATTTCTTACTAAAATGTTTTGCCTGAAAACAAACTCCCCTAATGGCTGCCAATTTTAGAACTGAAGTCAAATTTTTTTCAGTGATTTACAAGGCATCCTACATGATTTGTTGTGCCTCTTCCCTTAGTGTTACTATATTGTGCTTTAGCCACAGTGGCCTTACCTATCTTGAACACATTGGATATGGTTCCACTTTAGGGCTTGTCATTCATAAGGTTTGGTTCCTCACTTCTTTTTTTGTTTGTTTTTTTCTTGAGGTGGAGTCTCACTCTGTCACCCAGACTGGAGTGCAGTGGCATAATCTCCGCTCAGTGCAGCCTCTGCCTCCCAGGTTCAAGTGATTCTCCTGCCTCAGCCTCCAGAGTAGCTGGGATTACAGGTGCATGCCACCAGGTCCGGTTAATTTTTTTGTATTTTTACTAGAGATGGTGTTTCACTGTTAACCAGGATGGTCTCCATCTCCTGACTTTGTGATCCTCCTGCCTTGACCTCCCAAAGTGCTGGGATTATAGGCATGAGCCACTGCAGCTGGCCTGAGATTTTTTACTCAGAAGCTACCACCTTAGTGACGCGTCTTTCCTCATTTAACACTTTAAGCTCCCCTTATCCTAAATATTCTTTAGCACTTAACCACCAACTGTAGAATTTGTTTTCTACTATATAAAGACATAGAGATATATCTGGAAATATATATACTAAATAACATTGATTGCCTCTGGGCAAGAAGTGGGATTTAGGAGATTTGAAATTTTTGCTCTATGTGCTATTATAATGACGAATGTAGTATTTTCCTTCTAATTAAAAAGCTTATGTATATCAGCTCTTCTAATTGTATGTGGGTATAAATAGGATAGTCTGTGTAATACGGGTTTAGTAAGCAGTGTTAATAGTGGAAAACAACTGCCTTAACAGGTTTAGCTGTGATAAAATAAGTCAGGTTAGCATTTGAGCACGTAGACTGCTGTGTTGCCTGTAATCAACATTTGGAAGAAATTGACTATTTCAAAAATATTTATTCTCTATTGAGAAAGCATGGCTATTTGTAAGAGGTAGCCATAGTGATTTAGAGAACATCTGTTTTTTAAAATTTTTACCTAATCTGATTCTGACTTTACAGTCTGAAATATTCTTCATGTTTTCTGATCATATTGACCAATGGCTCCTGAGTTGATTTCAAAACTGAAAACACTCTAGGAGTTCTTTGAACCAGATTTAGGCTTTTCTGACTAGTCATGAATAACAGGAGTATAGTAGAATACAGTTTGAACAAAATTTGTCCTCTAGCCAATTCATAATGCATTGTAATTCCCTATATTGATCCATTAAATATTGTCATCTTCATATAAGTGAGTTTTCCAGCTTCAGAGCTAGAAGAAAAATTTTCTCTTGCTGTTTTCCTTAAAAGTTTGTGGAATTCATCCTAGAGTTATACAGCTATTTATGCTGTTTAAAATGAAGTTTTATTAAATATAACTATCTAAAGATAATATTTTGGTGAGTTCCAGGCTTTTCGGGGGCACATACAGTCTTCAAAAAGCCTTGTCTAGCACTGAAATGTCCTTTGATATGATTAAAAAAAAAAAAAGCCTTGTCACACAGCGTATATATTTAAGTAATAGTATTTTAAAATTTAACATATATAAAGCTTATGTTAGTAGATACAGATCTCTGAAAATTTTGTAGTAGCTACTGTTAAACTATTTAGTAGTACATGGTACATTGCATACTTGCACTATATTTTACCAATACACTGTTGTACCTTTCCCAATTTTTTCTTTGGTGAAAGCTTTGGACAGTCTTAAAACTACACGTGTACATATTTTTATTTTATTTTTTTTTAAGGTACGGGACTATAATTGTTCAAGGGTATGCACATTTTAATTTTTTGGGGGGTAGGGGGAAGTATGTACGGTTCTTTATCGAGGTTTTCTCTCACCAGAAGGTGGTATTAAGTTTAGCAATTCATTGGCAGTGTTAGTGGCCACAAGTACTTAATTTCTGGTTTTGTGAATTACTTTGTATCTTTTGCTTTCATATTTGACCCTGTCTTATTCAGTGACTGAAGGGTTTGATAAGTCTTTGAATTGAACAGTAAAATGTTGATAGAGGTATACATTTTGAGTGAAACGTTACTACAGTGTTGACTATATTTCTATGTATAGTTTGAGATTCATATGTAATTTTTTGGGTACACATCTTTGGTATCTTTTTTTTTTTTTTCCAAAGAGGTGGGGTTTCACCATGTTGGGCCAAGCTGGTCTCGAACTCCTGGCCTCGACTGATCTACCCACCTGGGCCTCCCAAAGTGTTGGGATTACTGGCGTGAGCCACTGCACCTGGCCGGTGATATATTTTAATTGTGAAAAAATTTCACACACATTAAAGAGAATAGTATAATGAACTTCCATGTACTTGACCCACTTTAATAATCCTTGGCCAGTCTTTTCATACCTACATCTACCCATCCACCCTCTTTCCATGTTATTTTGAAGCAATTCCTTGATATATTTCATCTATGGATACTTTGTGTGTGTGTGTGTGTGTGTGTGTGTATACATATATATATATATATATATTTTTTTTTTCAATACTTGGGAAACAAAGCCACTTTAGTATCAGTGTATATTTTTAAAAAGGATTTAACCACAATTACGCCACCAAAAACACTTAATAATTTAAGTATTTTAATACTAAATGTATATAGAGGCCTGGTGTGGTGGCTCATGCCTGTAATCCCAGCTCTTAGGGGGAGGCTCAGGCAGGCATATCACTTGAGGCCAGGAGTTTAAGACCAGTCTGGACAACATGGTGAAACTCCAACTCTACTAAGTATTCAAAAAAATTACCCGGGTGCGGTGGCGCACCCCTGTGGGAGGCTGAGGCAGAAGGATCACTTGAACTCAGGAGGCAGATGTTGCAGTGAGCCAAGATCATGCCACTGCACTCCAGCCTGGGTGACAGAGCAAAACTGTCTCAAAAAAACCCAACAAATCCATTTACTATCAAAATACTACTCTGTAAACTGAATAAGGCATCCCCAAATGCTGTTTTATTTCTATAGGAGTTTGGTGGGTTTTGTTTTTGTTCTTTTGCTAACATAGTAAGTTCTATCTGAAATTATGGAAGTGTTGTTTACTAAAGGTCCATTTTAAACTTTTCTTAAGAGTGGGGGTCTTAGGCCGTGGCAGTGCCTCACCCCTGTAATCCCAGCACTTTGGGAGGCTGAGGCGGGAGGCTGAGGCGGGCGGATCACCTGAGGTCAGGAGTTCGAGACCAGCCTGACCAATATGGTGAAACCCCGTCTTAAAAAAAAAAATTAAAGAGTGGGGGTCTTATGGTTAATCTCCTGTTTTAGCTGTTTAAGAGAATATGTAGTAACTTTAATTCAGATATCCTTATTAAAAATGATTCTGGACTGCTAAATTATTTTGTTACACCTGTCTAAAATCTTTTATCCATAATTTAGAAATGTTCAAATCTGACAAATTTTGCATTTGACATAGACTCATTTTGCAAGAAAACCCAGTCTCAACTGATGTGAGCTTATTTATGTTCTATAGGTGACATTTATTAAACATTTATGTATTTCTGCAGAAATAAGTGAGATGATCGGTGTGTGCTTCTCCAGATCCTACTGGGGTGTTGCTGAGCAATAAGAAAAGCATAGTATTTCTAAAATCTGAGAAAGACTGTTTTTTTGTAATACATGTGCCTCCAGAGATTCTTTTTTTAAAATTTCGAGACAGAGTCTCACTCTGTTGCCCAGGCAGTGGCATGATCTTGGCTCATTGCAACCTCTGCCTTCTGGATTCAAGTGATTCTACTACCTTAGCCTCCCAAGTAGCTGGGATTACATGCCCGGCTAGTTTTTGTATTTTGGCTGGTCTGACCTCAAGTGATCTGCCTGCCTCTCCCTCCCAAAGTGTTGGGATTATAGTTGTGAGCCACCCTGCCCAGCCCCAAGGATTCTCTTAAGAGACCAGAGTAAGGTCAGGCGTGGTGGCTCGCGCCTGTAATCCAAGGCGGGCAGATCACCTGAGGTCGGGAGTTGAAGACCAGCCTGACCAACATGGTGAAACCCTGTCTTTAAAAAAAAAAATTAAAAAGGAGACGAGAGTACGCTTTGTTACAGCTCGTGCTCAGTCTGAGGTCACTGATAAAATTGAAATTTTTATTTTAAAATTTATTTTATTTGAAATTTATTTATTTATAAAGACAGGGTTTTACCTTGTTGGTCAGGCTGATCTTGAACTCCTGACCTCAGGTGATCCTTCTGCCTCTGCCTCCAGAGTGCTGGGATTACAGGTGTGAGCCACCACTCCCAGCTGAAAATTGTTTTTAAAATTGCCAATAAGGAAATGAAGTCTTGTGAATAAATGTTGACCTTTTTATTCAGAAAATAGGCTGTGCTCCAGCATAGCATCATCACCATCTGGGAGCTACATAGGAGTTTCACCCTACTACTATGTGAATGAAAGTAACAACATGGTATGACTACCTGTATACTTTAGAAATCCACATTTAAATATTCAGGGGGTCTTTTGTGGATTTTACCATGATGGGCCAAGCTGGTAAATCTAGAACACTTTTCACTCCTTTTTTAATACTTTGCTTGTGAATTACAAATTGTGGTGAACTTTGTGGCAGGAGTGGGGAGAGTGCTGAAGACCACAGTGTAGCCACATTCAATTTACATTGGAAATAATATAAAAAATGACATTCTATTTGCAAAATTTGAAATGACTTCTAAATTACAAATAGAATGAACAAATAATTTCAAAGTTGGCAGGCTGGAAATACGCAACCTGAGATGTGTGCTTTGACTTATCAGAACTCTTAGGCAGATCATATCATATCAATATTTGTGCGAGATGGCTGCCTAGTGGTACCATTTACTGAATTACCATTTTCCCCCATGATTTACAAGGTCTTATGTATTCTTAGTTCTAATACTTAAAACATAGCAGTTAGCATAATTATCTAAAAATAGCCAACTTTGTTTATAGCCTGAAAATGTCTTAGTAATATCATCAGGTACTACCACTTTCCCAGAGATTTCTCTTATAGTATTTACCTTGAGATACCTATTTTTGATTAAATGAGCCAGTGATTTCTTGGCAGTGGTGTAAATTAAAATACACATCTTTTCCCAGGCATTGGTTGGCCTCTGAAGAGGCCAGAGGGGGATAGTTGGAAGCAATAAAGATCCATAGGAAGCAGAATACAAAAATGGTGACCAGAGACAGAGAGTAATGTAGGATAAGGTACCTGAACCTAAATAAGCAAAACAGGAGTTGAAGTGTTTTAAACAACATCGATCAAAATGATGGAGAGCTAAGTATGCAGAAGAATTTATCGTATCCAAAGAGAGTGTTGAGAAACTTAACGGGAAATTACGAATGACTGAAAACTTGGCAATATAGAAGACGTAGTAATGCTTTTAGAAAACTGAAAACTCATTGCTGCCATCTAGTGCCGCTATTGTCTGAAATTTTGCAAAGAAGGGAAATTTTACGTAGATAGCATATTTAGTATATGGAATTGACATTTAAGTTGAATCAAATGCAAGGAGTTGTTTAGGTCTTAAGATACAATAATAAAGGAAATTGTAAGGCAGGGTTCTGAATTTTCTAAGCTGATGTAATATGTATTTTCCTTTGTCTCTAATATGATATAATATCTGGTAAGTGAAAGTAACAACATCTTTAATTTTTTTTTTCCTGGACCAATGGATAATGTGTTTTAAGTATAATGTGATTAGCCTATGTGGAGAGGTGGCCAGGGCTTGATGAAATAATTTCTCAGTAGGAACATCTTGTGCTTTGTTTACTTGTGTACTTTTGCAGTAAATAAGCCAAGATATACTGAAAACAGTTGGGTTGAGTCGCACTGAGGACATGTCCAGTAATCTAATTTCCTATGCCTCAAACTCTTTCCATCAAAGGTGGAATTCTAGTGACCAGATAAAAAAGCAAGGATGTTGAAGGCTGGATTCCACATTAAATTCATCTTAGCTTATCTCTCAGGGAATTCCAGGGCTTTTGTATCCTGTTTGTGCACCACTTGAACCTTATTTATGTAAACAATCTTCAGATAATGCAAAGTGCCATACCTTTTCCAAGTAGAATTACTTGAGATTTAAAGTCAACTTAATGGAAATGGAGTATTTTATTTTCCAATTTTTAGCTAGATTGACAATCCAAGATTGGTTTGCCTCCATTAAAAGCGTGAAGAGGCATGGTAGCACCTCACACTTAGAATGAACAGTTGAAAATAAAATTGACAGGTTTGCTTCTATCCCAACTAGATGGAGTTTTTACTTATTTTTTGCTTTTAAGCTGTGACTGGGATGGTGAGAGTGTGAGACAGAGACAAATTTCTGTATCCAAGAAACTTTTTGTCCTTCACACTGCTATTAAAACCTCAAATTACTTTTATTGCTTCAGAATAGAGCACATGATAAAACAGACAAGCATAGCAGACAAAAACAGATTTTTGGGCAGTAGAAATAACTCAGTATTTCCAGTTTTGTTTTCTAGATAATACAGGACTTTGGTGATCTTTGATTAAAAATAGGAATAACCTGAAATGAAAATACCATAGTATATAATAACATACAAACACATTTATCCATGTGTGTAATAGAAATTTGAGTGCTACCACTATTTTACCTCTTTTTTATTCTTTCTTTTTTTGAGATGGAGCCTCACACTGTTGCCCAGGCTGGAGTGCAGTGGCATGATCTTGGCTTACTACAACCTCTGCCTCTCAGGTTCAAGCAATTCTCCTGCTTCAGCCTCCCAAGTAGCTGGGATAACAGGCAGCCACAACCACACTGAGCTAGTTTTTTTATTTTTAGTAGAGACTGGATTACACCATGTTGGCCAGGCTGGTCTTGAACTCCTGGCCTGAAGTGATTTGCTCGCCTCAGCCTCTCAAAGTGCTGAGAATATAGGTATGAGCCACCGCGCCCAGCCTAATTTTAGGATTTTTAAAGTCTGTCCTTTTCAGGACAGAGCTTCTGTGTCATTCAGTGTAAGTTTAAGAAAGAATTTGACTTAAATAGCACTTTAGGCTCTCATTTGATCAAGAAATTTTTAAAGGATGTGACTAGGTTATACTTCACTTTTGAGGAATTACAGAGTACTTAGCCTGTGCCACAACCTTCTCATTTACAAATAGTGGAAGAAACTGGAATATTTGAACTGTATGTTTGTTTTGAGACACAGTCTCATTTTGTTACTTAGGCTGGAGTGCACTGGGGTGATCTCGGCTCACTGCAGCCTCAGCCACCGGGGTTCAAGCAATTCTCCTGCCTCAGACTCCCAAATAGCTGGCATTACAGGCACAGGCCCCCACACCTGGCTGATTTTTGAATTTTTAGTAGAGATGGGGTTTCACCATGTTGGCCAAGGTGGTCTAGAACTGCTGACCTCAAGTGATCTGCCTGCTTCAGTCTTCCAAAGTGCTGGAATTACAGGCATGAGCCACTGTGCCCGGCGCCTGCTATTACTTCTTAAAAAGCTAGGAGAATTTGAATTGTCCTACCTACTCTTCACAGGATTACTCCAAAGTGTAAACCTTTATGTCCAGTGAGACAGCCTTATGACCAATGAGACAGCGTTAAATATGACCGATGTTACATTTACTTATATTTATAAAGCCTTAAACTTAAGGTTTCTTCCTTTTTTTTTTTATCTAGTTCATAAAATACCAAAATTCTTAGAAAAAACTGAGTTGCTCTAAAACAAAAACCCTCTTTAAAATAACAAATAGGATTTTGCAAGCAAGGTTTACGCTGGTTTTCTTTTTGAGGCAGTCTTGTATCTCCCGGGCTGTAGTGCAGTGACCCCATCTTAGCTCTCTGGAACCAACCTTTGAATCTCGGCTCAAGCAATTCTCAGCCTTCCAAGTAGCTGGGATTACAGGCATGTGCCACTCCGCTCGTCT
>CAUYNB010017785.1:0-18964 GCA_963574225.1 Lagothrix lagotricha | reverse complement strand
AAGTAGCTGGGATTATAGGCATGCGCCACTACGCCTGGCTAATTTTGTATTTTTAGTAGAGATGGGTTTCTCCATGTTGGTCAGGGTAGTATCGAACTCCCGGCCTCAGGTGATCCACCTGCGTCAGCCTCCCAAAGTGCTGGGATTAGAGGCGTGAGCCACTGCACCTGGCCTATTTTTATATTTATTTCTATTATTTGAGATGGAGTCTCTCTCTATTGCCCAGGCTGGAGTGCAGTGGCACGATCTCAGCTCACTGCAACCTCTGCCTCCCAGGTTCAAGCTATTCTCCTGCCTCAGTCTCCCGAGTAGCTGGGACTACAGGTGCCTGCCACTATGCCCAGATTATTTTTGCATTTTTAGTAGAGACCAGGTTTCACCATGTTGGCCAGGCTGACCTCAGGTAATCCACCCTCCTTGGCCTCCCAAAGTGCTGGGATTATGTAGGGTCCAGCCCTACGGGGTCCTGTGAGCCCCTCTCTACAGGTGTGGAGACCAGAAACTGTGGAAATAAAAGACACAAGACACTGAGAAAAAGAAACAGAGTTTGGGCCCAGGGGTCCACTGCCAAGCAAAGCACGGAGTCCAGCAGTGGCCCCGAGGGCATGGACATTGTGACTTTTACTGAGTACAAAGTAGGGAGCAGGATAGGTTGGCAAAGCAGTGGTGGTCAGTGATAGCGTCAAGTAAACCACGTGCCCTGGAGATAGGGGCCCAGGACTTTCAAGTAGCCGAGGCAAGGAGAAAACTTAACGCGTCAGCGCTTTTTACATACTTGTCAAAAATATCAAAGACACAAAGATTTATGTTACTATTACTAATTCTTATCTTCTAAGAAAAAGAGGAACCAGGTGCAGAAGCGGAACATGAGAGTAGAGGTGGAACGTAAGCACTGAAGCACAGCACCACATAGAGACATTTAAGCCCCCGGATGTCTGTGGGCCTCCCTGACAGCCCTCAGGCCTACCGCAAGAGCTTGGAGAAGTGGAGTTTTCTCCCTACTCCCCCAGGAAGGAGACGTCTCGGCCATTTTGGACATCTCCCCTAGCTGGCTAAACAGCGGGCGCTTTCCCAGCGCTGGCGCTGCCACACAGCCGAGGCACCCTCCAGCAGTCCTATGCAGGTGTGACAGGGGGCTTAGAGCATCTTGCCTTAGGATCACTTTGTTCACGATGTTACCTCAGTTCCATGCTTCATAACCCAATAATCATTAGTAAAATTAAAAGGTTATATTGAGTATATATATCATTATGATTATATGTGAATAACTAAATGATTATATATAGGGATAACTATGTGCTTATATTTCTAATTCTTTTCTGATTCAGTATTCACATGGGAACAGGCTGAGGCTTCAGATCCTTGCCTCGGCACTTGCGAGGTTTCCCCCCAAAACAGGATTACCGTCTGAGCCTGGCCTCAACTGAACTTTTAGAATCGTAGTTTAGACTAGGCACGGTGGCTCATCTCTGTAGCCCCAGGACTCTGGGAAGCCAAGGAAGGACGATCACTTGAGGCTAGGAGTTCAGACCCTGTCTCTACAAAACAAAATTTTTTTTAATTAGCCAGGCTTGGTGGCACATGCCTGTAGTCCTAGCTACTTGGGCAACTGAAATGGGAGAATCCCTTGAACCCAAGGGTCTGAGGGTGCAGTGAGCTATGATTGTGTCTCTTCACTCCACCCTGGGTAATAGAGTAAGAGTCTCTTAAAAATTAATGAACAAAATAAAATAAATCACAGATCAGATTACATTCACCCACTCCCCCTCCGCTCTACCTTGCCCCCTGCACACTCAAGACCCTACATGGGGCAGGGCCCGGTGGCTCATGCCTGTAATCCCAGCACTTTGGGAGGCTGAGATGGGTGGATAGCTTGAGGTCAGGAGCCTGAGACCAGCCTGGCCAACATGGAGAAACCCCATCTCTACTAAAAATACAAAAGCTAGCCAGGTGTGGTGGTGCGTGCTTATAGTCCCAGCTACTCAGGGCGGAGTGGGGGAAATTGAGGCAGGAGATTCCCTTGAACCTGGCAAGCAGAGGTTGCAGTGAGCCGAGATTGCACCACTGCACTCTAGCCTGGGCCTGGGTGACAGAGTGAGACTCCATTGCAAAAAAAAAAAAAAAAAAGCTGGGTGCGGTGGCTCATACCTGTAATCCCAGCACTTTGGGAGGCCGAGGCGGGTGGATCACAAGGTCAGGAGTTCGAGATCAGTGTGGTCAGCTTGTTGAAACCCTGTCTGTACTAAAAATACAAAAAACTAGCTGCGTGTGGTGGCGGGCACCTGTAGTCCCAGCTACTCGGGAGGCTGAGGCAGGAGGATTGCTTGAACCTGGTAGGCAGAGGGTGCGGTGAGCCGAGATCAGCCACTGCAGTCCAGCCTGGGTTACAGAGCTAGACTCCATCTCAAAAAAATAAAAAGCCCCTCCTCTGGTTTCCCAGTCTGATCGGGACTCCTTCCCTATGACCTCCAAGAAAATGATTGCCATCATCCCCTGACTCACTCTCCCCACCCACTCACTGCCCTTCCCCTTTCACTTGGCCGCAGCCATGCCCAAGGACCTGCTTTTGGTGTCTTCCACATCAGCTTTCACCCCAGGGATTTCAAATTCCAAACTGTCTTCCTTTGTTCCTCGTTTTTCCAACCTTGGCTCAAATGTCAGCTCCTCAGAGAGAGACACAGGGTGACCAACTCCTCCTGCTTTGAGAATTTCCCGGTTTTAGCACTGAAATTCCCATGTCCTGGGAAACCCCTCAGTCTTGGGCCAAGCAGGATTGTTGGACATCCCAGGGAGATCATCTCTGGCTGCTCTATCTAAGATAAGCCCCACCCACCCACTTCTCCCACCAGCTCACTAGTGTATCACTTTTCCTACAGGCATGGGAATTTTATCTATTTTATTTACACCTGTGTCCCTAGCACCTAGCAAATAGTAGGCTCCATCTATCTATCTATTACATACATGTAATATATATATATATATATATATATATATATATATATATATTTTTTTTTTTTTTTTTTTTTTTTTTTTTTAGAAACAGGGTCTTGCTCTGTCTACCAGGCTGGAGTTTAGTGGCACAATCATAGCTCACCGCAGCCTCAAACTCCTGGGCTCAAGCCATCCTCCCACTTCAGCCTCCTGAGCAGCTGAGACTATAGATGTGCACCACTGTGTCTGGCTATTAATTTATTATTTTATTTTATTTTTGTGGAGATGAGGTCTCACTATGTTGCCCAGGCTGGTCTTGAACTCCTGGCCTCAAACTATGCTTCTGTGTGAGCCTCTGCACTTGGACCTCAATAAATATTTTTGACTAAATTAATAATTGAATGAAAGGGACTGATTACTGTAGACCACTTAAACTTAAGATTCTGTCACATGGCTGGGCACGGTGGTTCATGCCTGTAATCCCAGCACTTTGGGAGGCCAAGGTGGGTTGATCACCTGAGGTCAGGAGTTTGAGACCAGCCTGGCCAACATGGTGAAACCCCATCTCTACTAAAAATACAAAAATTATCCAGGCGTGGTGGCAGGCGCCTGTAATCCCAGCTACTCTGGAGATTGAGACAGGAGAATTGCTTGAACCCGGGAAGCGGAGGTTGTAGTGAGCCGAGATCATGCCACTGCATTCCAGCCTAGGCGACAGAGACTCTGCCTCAAAAAAAAAAAATCCCATTAAAAGATGATGAAATCAATTTAGCAAATTACCATCAACATTTTAAATTAACATGAAACAGAACAGGAAGTATCAGAGTGCATTAAAGTATAATTTTGTTACTTTAAATGATACTTTATCATTTAAAGTATCATTTTATGATACTTTAGTTACAGTATCATTTCATGGTACTTCAGTTACAGTATCATTTGTTTTAGTTACAGATGTGTTTGTGTGGACTGAGCCCCTAGGTAAAATGTATTTCCTGTTGTATGCTGTGGTCAAAATGTTTGAAAACCCCCATCAAGAGCATGGACTTTGGCACTAGACTACTAGGGTTCCGATCCCTCACAAGCTGTTTGACACTGGGCAAATTCACTCATTCTTTCTGGGCCTTAGTTTCCTGATCTCAAAAATGGGCATAGGTGGGGCATGGTGGCTCACACCTGTATTCCCAGCACTTTAGGAGGCCGAGGCCGGCGAATCACTTGAGGTCAGGAGTTCGAGACCAGCCTGGCCAACATGGTGAAATCTCCTCTCTACTAAAAATAAAAAATTAGCTAGCGTGGTTGCACGCGCCTGTAATCCCAGCTACTCAGGAGGCTGAGACAGGAGAATCACTTGAACCTGGGAGGCAGAGGTTGCAGTGGGCCGAGATTGTGCCAGTGTACTCCAGCCTGGGTGACACAACAAGATTCTGTTTCAAAAGAAGAAAAACAAAACAAAAAAACGGGGATAATGCCTAGCATCTTTCTAAAGATGCGATTGTAATATTTAAGGAGTTTGCATATTTTAAAAATGCTTAGATCACTTTCTGGCACATAACAATTTAATCAGCGCTCACTAATACGATTTTTTATTGAGTGAATGAGGGCTGAAGCCTAATCTCCTGCCTTGATTTCAAAAAGTTTGAAAAAAGTACCAACTTTTTTCTCCTATTGTTCCAGCGCTATGTCTCCAATAACTGTGTAAGTTTACTTCTTTATTCTGTTTGCTGTGTATGTTCCCTCACTAGAATAAAAGCCCTATGAGGGTCTGTCTGTTTCAGTCCTACTCATAGCTGAAATCTACCAGCTTGAGAGGAGGGTGGTGAGTTTGGCAAACATTTTCTGTAAAGAACCGTATAGTAAATATCTTAGGCTTTGCGTGGGACAGGCCGTCTTTGTGCAACTACTCCACTCCGCTCCTGTAGTGTCAAAGCCTTCCAAACTGTTCCAAAAAATGGGCGTGGCTGTGTTCCAATAAAACTTTATTTACAAACCCAAGCAGGCAGAATTTGACCCACAGGCCAGTTTGCCAACTTTTAAACTAGTTCAAAATACTGGACCCAATACGATAAAGTTGTGTCCTATCAAGTTCACATTTCACAAAAGCTCCTTCTGATTGTTTCTTTTAACCATGTAAAAAAAAATATATATTTAAATTTTAAACTGGTGGGCCGTGAAAAACAGGCCGCGGGCCAGAGTTTGCTGACCCCTGATCAGACTGTCCCCATATGCCCCATATTCCTCCTGTGGAGTAAACGAAGTCCTTTGGGTCCCCTAAAACTAAACTTTCTGAAAACGCGCCACCAACCCCTGGCCCCGCGCGCTCCTGCCGTTCGCCAACCCTCCAAGCCGCGCGCGCCTCCCGCCAAGACCCGCCCCCCTTAGCGGCGATTGGTCGGGCCTCGCCCTCTTTTACACCGGGGAACGCCCCCTCCGTCTGACAGACTCCGCAAGCAGCCAATGGGACGCCGTAGGGTCTCGCGCCACGCCCTCTTCGGGGCCCGTTGGAGGCGGGCGTGGGCGGGCCGTTAGGGAGGTGGGGCGCGGAGCCTGGTAACCGTTGCCGGTAACAACGCCCCGCCCCGTCGGGCAGGCAGGCGGCGCGAGGCTGGCGGGCGGCGGGAGCCGGAGGAGGAGCGGCCGCCGCCGCCGCCACCGCCGCCGCCATAGAGACTGTAGCCGTGGAGACTGTTACTTACCAACGGGGACCAACACGCAGCAGCCGCTGCCGCCGCCGCGGGAGCTGCTGCCCGAACTCCCGGCCCGAACTCCAGGTGACCAATGCGACCGCCCCGGGCCCAGCCCGGCCGGGAGTGCGGGAGGCGGCGGGGACCCGGCTCGGGGGGCCGGGAGGCGGGCAGCACGTCCCCGCCGCTCACCCCAAACGTCCGGGGGCGCGCCCGCGGGACCCGCCTCCGCAACCCGGTACCGCGCGCGCGGCAGAGTTTGGGGGGACCTTGGCGACGCTCCCACTTTCCTTCTTGACCGAACGCGGGGGAAGTGCGGCGCCGTCGCCTCACTTTTTACAAAACTTCCTGAGGTTGGGGCGTCCGGGGACCCCTTTCTCATGCTTACCCTCAAACTCGCTGAATTGGGGGCGCCCCGGGAACGTCTCTCAGACTCCTCAAACTCCCTGAACTGGGGGCGCTGGGGGGCCCTCTTCTCACTTTTACTCCCAAGATCTCGTGAGTTGGGGGGCACCCAAGGACCCCTCTTTTACGCATACCCTCAAATTCTCTGAATTGTGGGTGCCTGGGGACTTTCTTCTCACTTTTACTCCCCAGATCTCTGAGTTAGGGGTACCCGGGGACCCCTCTTTTACTCATACCCTCAAATTCTCTGAATTAGGGGCACCTGGGGACCCTCTTCTCACTTTTACTCCCCAGACCTCTGAGTTGGGGGCACCAGGGGACCCTTCTTTTACTCGTACCGTTCAACTCCCTGAATTGGGGGCACCTGGGCTCTCTACTCCCTAAACCTCCGAAATTGGGGTGACCCCAGAGCCCTTCTGTCACTCTTAGCTGCAAACTCCTTGCATTGGGGGGACCTCGAAGACTCCCTTCTTATCTTTACCCCAAATTCCTAGATTTGACTTGTCCCGGGAACCCCCTTTTTAATAGACTCCCAGACATACTGAATTTGGGGGCGCCCCTGGAACCCTTTTCTCATTCCTTAACTAAAAGCTGGTACGTTTGTTCTGGGACGAATCCCTCCTGCCCTTCTCACCCTTTCATCCCAAACTCCCCGAGTGAGCTTCCCCGGGAACCATTTCTCACCTTTTCACCCCATATCCTCGGGTTCAGGGCTCCTCGGACACCCCTTCCCCTTCTCCCTGTGACCCCACATTCCTGAGTTGGGGGTTCATGCGTCCGCCGGTCCTTCCATGCCCTCCCCCCAGGAATCCCCTCCGCACGTCCGCAGCTCTCCTCTTAGGACTGATCTGGAAGGAAGAAAAGTTTCACCAAAGCAGGTGAAACTTTTTTTCTTTTCGATTTATTATTTTGTTAAAGAACCTAAACTCCTCGGTGGCATTTTCTCCCGAGGTTGTGCGAATGCGTGCTTGTGTTTGTGGATTTAAACTCCACCCCCTGCCCCCCCAGCGCGCGCGCGGGAGCGCGCGCGCACACACACACACACACACACACACACACACACGCAAGCACACACACCCTCACTCACTCACTCACTCCCCAAATGCTCATTTCTTTCTTTCTTTTCCCCTCCCTCCAAGAAGCCACCGCGCTCCCCCACCACCAGCCTCAGGCTCCGTTCCTGTTGGTTTTCCTCGCTGCTCCGCTGGGAAAGTTGGGTTTCCGGATCCTAGTGGCTATTTCAAGGGCCCCCGGGAGCCCCAAGCGCCCTGGCCATTCTGGCGGCTGCCGGCGCGGTTCATCTTCCTATTTTAAACTCCTGATTGTGCGGCAGGAATGGGGAAGGGAGAGGGCCGAATGGACAGCGGGACCCAGGGCGGGCTGCCTTACCCCCGCCCCCCAGGCCTCATTCGTAGGATGAGGATTGGGGTGTTGTTAGTCTTGCGCCTCCCCGCAATCGTTTTCCTGCTTTGTACTGTAAATGACCAGCGCAGGCTTTGACGAGTTCTTTTCCCTCTCAGTCAGCTTCATCTCTGCAGATTCAAAGTATCAAACCTTGTACGAGCTTCATTCTCTGTTTCAACTAAGAGTCCCCCAACAACGTAACAGTAGCAATAACGACACAAAACAACAACAAAGACTTTTTAAAAATATTTTTCCTGTACATATTGTTGACATGTATTTTATCTTTTTATGTCATGCCCTCAAACATTGTTTGCTTATGGAGAGATCGTTACCTCCTTTCCTTCTGGATAAGGAGGAAAGGGGAATCTGTGCTTTCTCCTGCTCCAGTTTAAAGACTTGAACTGATTGTAAAATAACCTTAGAAATGGCAACTCACCTACTGCGACCAAAGAAGAGTTCACAGTAACCTCCCCTGCGAAAAGAATTTAAGTTCTTGAATCACTAGTGTTTTTCATCAACAGGTGTGGTATGGAAGGCGGCTTATAATGTATGATAGGAAAGTTCACTGGTTCTGTGATTCTGTGACAGTTCAACGGACTTGGGTCTGGAACGAGTTCTGAAATAGTTTGCCCCTGCAGGAAAAGCAATACAAAATTATTTTAGTTCTTTAGGTTCATTCTTAATGCACCACTGAATCTGAGAAGAGAGAGGCAGAGTTATTAATTACCTCAATAACAGGGGCAAGTTATTTGAAATGACTTGATACTTGCTTTCTGCATAAAGGGCACACGTTACCTTAATGTATGTGTGATGATATTACTCATCTTTCAACACTGTTTATTACTGAAGTACTGTTAAGGATGGTTCTGTTCACCAGAAATGTAGGTGCTGAAGGATTGTTTATCTGGGTCTTATTCCTTAGATCTAATTGTTTAGTTTTAGGTTAGAGTTATAATTAATTAAAATATTAAATTAGCTTAACTTTAATATTATAATAGAGTCAAGATTTTAAATGCACCTGTGGATTTTCTTTTTTTTTTTTTTTTTGAGACAGAGTCTCACTCTGTCACTCAGGCTGGGCTGGAGTGCAGTGGTGCGATCTCAGCTCACCGCAACATCCGCCTCCCAGCCTTAAGCGATTCTCCTGCATCAGCCTCCTGAGTAGCTGGGATTACAGGCGTGTGCCACCACATCTGGCTAATTTTTGTATTTTTAGTGGAGACGGGGTTTAGCCATGTTGGCCAGGCTGGTCTCGAATTCCTGACCTCAAGTGATCCATCTGCCTTGGCCCCCCAAAGTGCTGGGGTTACAGGCGTAAGCCACCATACCTGGCCTCTGCGCCTGTGGATTTTTATGGTAGCTAGTGATTATTTTGTTCATAAACTTCTGGGGCCAGAAGAAACCATATCTTATAGTATATATATATTTCTAAAGTTGATAGCTATTTATTAAATATTTCAATATTTTGGCTGGGCACTGTGGCTCACGCCTGTAATCCCAGCACTTTCGGAGGCCAAGGCGGGTGGATCACCTGAGGTCAGGAGTTCAAGACCAGCCTGACCGACATGGAAAAACCTCGTGTCTACTAAAAATACAAAATTAGTTGGGTGTGGTGGCGCGTGCCTGTAATCCCAGCTACTTAGGAGGCTGAGGCAGAACTGCTTGAACCCAGGAGGCAGAGGGTGCAGTGAGCAGAGATCTTGCCGTTGTACTCCAGCCTGGCAAAAAGAGCAGAACTCCATCTCCAAAAAATAATAATAATAATAAAATAAATAAAAATATTTAAATATTTAAAAAATATATATTAAAATATTAAAATATGGATATAAAATATATTTATATATTTTATCTTAAAGTATTTATATATTTAAATATAATAAAATTTAATTATATAAATACATTTGAAATATAAAACAAATATATTTAAATATTTACAGACATTGAAACAGTATGCTCCCATATACATAACCACTTCCTTGTAAAATATGAAACTTTTGAAAAGCAAAGGGACATTCTCATCTTGCTTGTCAGGACACTCATTAAACTAGAGGGGAGAGAATGTGAGTCCGTAGTCCTGTATCTGAAACTACGGGTTCAGGGCACTCCCGCTAAACACAGCCATATTTCTGCACTGAACTATATGAATATTCACACAAAGTGGGGATGAGAAGGACCATAAGTAACCTCATGTCAATCCAGGCCAGCTTTTGTCACCAAGTGAGTCCATGCCAAATTTACAAAAAAAACTTCCAGTTTTCAGTGTTTACTGGATTTCAGTATTTGTGGGCTTGTGTATTTTTTTCAAAGATGTTTTGACTCCCTCTCTAGAATTTAAATGGCAATTAGCTCCTCTGCTGATCATGTTCTCATGTTCTCTCGTGTAGACATATGCCTGGCGTCAGTGAAAGGTCTTATTTTTTTGGATGGTTGGATGGATGGATGGATGGGCAGGCCGATGGAATATATGCTGGGAATTAGAGAGAAAACTGAAAACCACCTACTTGCTTCTTGAAAACACTAAGATCAGCAAAGGAATTCTCATAAGAAACAAATATAGCGGAAGACCCAGAATGAAGGGGGTGAAAGGGATAAGGGTAGGTGAAGGAGGAGTAGGAAAAGGTCCAGAGAGAGACCCTGACAGGTGTAGAGGGAACTGGAGCCTGGGAAGCTCCAGACTGGCTTAGGATTCTAAGATCTTCTCTGCAGAAAACATCTATCCAGCTGCCTGCTGGGCACATACACGTGGATTCTGATAAGCACCTTAAACTCAAGGTGGCCAAGCTGAGCCTGTCATAGTCCCTCCAAATCTACTCCTCCCAAAGCACCCCCCAACTCCTTAGTAAATACCAACTCAGTTCTCCCCATTATTCAGGCCAAACCTTGACATTGCCCTTGACTCCCCTCTCCCAAGTCGTCAGGAAATCCTGTTGACTCCACCTTCAGTAGTTACCCAGAACCTGATCATGCCTTGCCACCTCCACTGCCAGCCCCTCTGATCCAAGCCCCTCTGGTCCAAGCTAGAAGCCCAGATGATTCCACCACTGGTGCTCCGCAGTGTATCCTCAGCCCAGCAGCCAGATGGAGCCTGTCAACCCTGGGGGAGAGGGTGTCATGGTAAGTCTTACTTTATATTCCTCAGGTCAAAACCCTCTGATGGTTCCCATCTCACCTGGAGCCAAAGACAAAGTCATCCCTGATTCTGCTCCCCATCAAGCCTGTACTCCTTTGACCTGATCACGAACCTAGATCCCTTCCCCTCACTGTACTCCCACCCTGCTGGCCCCCGGAAGCTCCTTCCACCTCTGCCTGGAAAGCCCTTTGCCCAGGTATTTGGAGGGCTGCCTCCCTGACTTTTTTCAGGCCTTTTCTCAAATGTCACCAGGCCACCCACTTGCGAATGGGTGCTCTCAGCTCCTTCCCTGCTTTCTCTCTCCTTAGCATTTATTCCTATTTAACACACCGTAAGTTATTTATTTTATATCACCGTCCTCTTGTTAAAATATCTGCTCAGTAAGGGGAGGAACTTCTATCTGTTTTATTAATTTCTGTATCCTCAGGGCTGAGAATAATTTTAGTGCTGAGTAGGCAATTGAAAAATATTTGTGAAATGAAGGAATAAATGGTTTCCTTGACACTTATAGGGAAGGCATATGTGGACATGAAGAGTTGGGAGCTGTACCACATGTGATGGCTCACACCTGCGATCCCAGCTACCTGGGAGACTAGAGCAGGAAGATCGCTTGAGCCTAGGAGTTTGAGATTAGCCTGGGCAACATAATGAGACCCTGTCCCTAAAAAAAAGTTTTTTTAAATTAAGAATTGCTCATAGACACCTTAAGCTCATATTGCCATCTCTGAGAGTCAGTAGAGCTCAAACTGGATGAACTTGGATGAATGGGGACAGGGGAAAGAGGAAAGGAAAAATTGCGGGGCACAGTAATGCCGAATGTTGTAGTCCAGGGCTTTGGGGCACAGCAGAGAAGGGGTTAAATTGTGGCGCCACCGTTTATTAGCTTAGTGGCTCTGGGGCAAGGTTTGAAATCTGTGAAATGGATAATAATAGCTTGTGTGGTTGCTATATAAGAAATAATTTCTATAAGCTATTTAGCACAGGAGGTGGCATCTAGTAGGTGCTCAGAAAACAGTAACTGTTGTTGTTGTTATTATTATTATTAGACTGAAGCAAATAAGTAAGTGACCTGGGATGATGAGTTTTTTATTGTGGTTTCCTGGTCAGTACCAAATGCTAAGGAGGCTTTCAGTAAATACATCTGGCTTGATTGAGTGGTCAGGCCTTACACTGTCTGCTTTAGGTTAGGAAATGCCCTTGAGTTAACCTAGAAACTCCTGGTACTAATATCACTCTGTAAGCGTAAGTGCTTCATAAGGACAAAGACGACAGAAAAGTCGCTTGGAGTCCTACGTCTTGGCTGCGGCATGGGCCCCTCTGAGAGGACTCCCCAAACATCACACTTGTGATGGGCTTTGGGGAGTGGCCAACTCTGCAGATGAGAACATTTTAAAACTGGTTTCCCTTCTCTGTTATCACTGGCTCTTGGATACCAACACGGTTGGAGTCTGGAATTGAGCCACTTGGAGCCGAGGACTGGCCTGGTCTTCGTGCCAGGACTTGAGTTGGGCCCTTAGGAGCAGACAGCCCGGCCTTGCTGCACCTCCGTGGTGTTTTCCTGAAAGTGCATTCCTGTTTTATGATACATAGGTCTTGCGTGTTTCAAATCCCTGTTGTATGCCCTGGCAATTCCTGCTTCTTATTTTTGATGTTTGTGAATTCCAAGACTTTCTAAATAAAAATACAGTTTACTTGCCACACTGCCTGTACATGATACATAGAGCAGATAGATTTTAAATGCTGTCAATCAATTTACACCTCCTAGAGTCCGTGTTTTAAAGTGGAGTAAAAGCTGAAAAGCCATTACAAATATATAGAACCTACATGTAATTGTTCAAAATAGTGATTATTTGTCATATATGATGAAGCCCAGATGTGCTATATGTGGTGAGCCTATTTTACTAAGGCCTCTGCAGTTATTTTGGACATGTGCACGCCTGTCTCCTGTGTTTGTGTGTATGTTTGAGACTGGAGGGTGGGTAATTAACGATAAGAAACTTTTTGTCTTTTTTTAAGAGATGAGGTCTTGCTCCGTTGTCCAGGCTGCAGTGCAGCCTCAAACTCCTGGGCTCAAGCAATCCTCCTGCCTCAGCGTCCCGAGTAGCTGAGATTGTAGGTGTGAGCCACTGTGCCTGGCCATCAGAGGCTTCTTACACTTGTACTTGGCTGAAAAATTGAACTGTAGAGACAACAAAGCAAGGCCGTGTGATGCTGACGGCGCTCCTGGTGTCCAGGAGTTTTTAAGGAGGTGAGAGTTGAGCTGAGACTGAAATGAGAAGGGGTAACCAGTGCTGTGGGGTTCAGAAGGAAGAGCCTTCCAGGCTGGGGACAGCAGGTGCAAAGGTCCTGCAGTTGTGTGGCTGATGCCTGGCAAGCGAAGCAAGGAGAGACAGAAGAGGCAGGAGCAACCTGCAGGGCCTTGGAGGCCACGGGCAAAGTTTGGATGCTATTCTAAGTAAAATAAACTGGATCATCGGTAGAATTCACGTCAGCCTGTAGCTGTCATATCAAGGGTGTCCAGTCATTTACTGGAAGACCTGCTTTTCAGACTCCTGACATTTGTTCATCATTCATTCATACATTCTTCATTCATTCATCCTTCATTGATTTATTCATTGCCTTCTTTGAGTAAAGTGCTATCCTATCAGTTTACAAAGATCAAAGACCAACAAGGAAGAGGAGTCAGTATCAAATAGGCTTTGCTAGATGTTTCTGCGGAGCACAGAGGGCAGACAGAGTGGGGAGGCCAGCTCTCCCTGGAGCTGAGGAAAGTTCTGAAAAGAGAGTGTGGACCTGAACTGCATCTTGAGAATGGTGTTCTGCAGACGCAGGTCGGGGAGGCGGGTGTGGCCATGTTTTCAAGAAGCTGCAAGCAGTTTCTAGTGGTTGAGTGCAGGGTCCAGGAGAGACTAGGCTAGAGAGAAGGACTGAGGGCAGTTTGGAGGGCCTTTGTCTAGGCAGGTATCAGCAAACTATGCCCGTGGGCCAAATCCAGCCTGTGGCCTGTTTTTGTAAGTAAAGTTTTATTGGCACACAGCCATGCCCATTTCACTTACATGTTGTCTATCTCTGGCTGCTTTTGCACAGCAAGGAATATTTGCATGGTTGAGTATTTTAGAAAGAAACAGAATATGACCCACGAAGCCTAAAATATTTCCTGTCTGGTCCTTTATAGGAAAAGTTTGTCAACCCCTGGCTAGACAAACGGGACTTGTCCCCCTAGTGCTGGGCTGAGACGCTTGTGGTGATGCAGCTCTGTGATCAGACAGGCTTCTAGTAGATGCATCGGAAGGCTTGGAGTCTGGAGGTAGCAAATGCACAGGCGACTATTGCCATAGTCCAGGGGAAGGTGACAAGGGCCTGCCCTAAATCAACAACCAGGGAGTAGTGAGAAAGATAGAGCTTTGAGGGTTTCTGGAGCTTCATGAAAGCCTGGGCACTCACTGTAGGGTGAAGGGAGGGAACAGCCAGGTATTCCCAGCTGTCTGACTTTAGGGACTAGGCAGAACATGACATGTCAATGACTTAGGGAACATGGAAGAAATTGGTTTGAAGGGGAGGGGAATTAATTAGTCCAGTTGTATGCTTGGAGAATTCGAGTGGGACAGTTTTCCAGTAGGCAGCTAGGTTTTGGGGTCCGGAACTGAAGATTGGTTCAGGCTAAAGGTCAAGATTTAGGAGTATCAGCATATAATTGTTCATTTTGGTTGTGGAAATGGATGAGGTCACCCCAAAAAGAGGGTGGAGAATACGAGGAGAAGGCCAAGGACAGAGCCGTAGAAATTCAAGGAGCAGGAAACCAAGAAGGAATCAATAGGGGAATTTCGTTTTGATTTTGGTTTTAATTGTGGTAAAATAGACATAACACAAAATTTACCATTTTAACCGTGCTTAAGTGTACAGTTCAGTGGCATTAAGTACATCCACACTGTTGCACAACCATCGCCACCATCATCTCCAAAACATTCTCATCTTTGTAAACAACAACTCTGTCCCCATTAAACACTAACTCCCATTTCCCCTCCCCAGGCCCTGGCACCCACCATTCTACTGTGTGTCTCCATGAATCTGATGACTATTCCCCATATAAGTGGAATCATATAGTACTTGTGTTTCTGTGACTGGTTTATTTCATTTAGCACAATGTCTTCAAGGCAATTTCCTTATTTTTTAAGGCTAAAGAATATTCCGTTGCATGGATATGCTGCATTGTGTTTACCCATTCAGCCATGGATGAACACTTGGGTGGTTTCCGCCTTTCAGACCATGGTAAGCAGAGATCTTGAAGGGACTCTTACATGGAGGGAGAACCTGGACAGAGGCTCAAAAGGCAGAGGAGGAAATAACTTCATGAACTGAGAACCATGAAGAGTAAGATCCAGTGGCGACCAGAAAGATTAGATTTTCATGAACCCCATGGGAAAAAGTACTGGGTCCCCGCAGAAAGGCAGAAGGCTTGACTCATGAGCGCCTGTCTCCTGGAAAACTGTTGAAATTATACCAATGATATAGAAGTCCGTTCCTAAAGCTGCAACAGCACTTAATTATGCTTCTTTTAAAAAATGCAAACTGTTTATCTTTTAGAAACTCTGCCATGTTTCCAAGGATAGATTTCTGTCCAAAAGGTGATCTGTGGGGAAAGGCCTTAGAAGCAGTTTCCAAAAAAATTACCAGCCCACAAAAATGTATGCGGGCTCCACCCAGGCCAGTGGAAACCCAAAGAAAATAACATGAAGGTCTTTTTCCCACCTCTCCTGTCCTTCTCAGAATATGTACAGACAGATGTAGCCTGCCTTGAGAAAAAATATATTTGGAATTCCAGACCCACTGAAACCAGATTAAAGGATGTTCTTCTGGTTTTAAAAGGAATTATTCATTTTCTAGAAGAATTCACCCTATTAGGGGCTTCAGAGAGGAGCTCTCTGGGGTCTCCATTCATTTATACAGCAAATATTTGTGGGCCTGAAATATCAAACATCTGAGGAGCTTATAATTAGTTAAGCATTTACGTGTATTAATATATCATCACATGGAAAGTCGAGAGGGGAGAAGGCACTAGACAAATTTAAAATTGTTAGAAACCACTGGCAAGTGATGTTCAGACCCTAAGTTAAAAACAGGATATATTTCAGGAGGAAATCTTTTGTGTAAATCCTGGTATTTTTACTGCAGACCCTTAAAATGATAGACGCAGGTGAGTAGAGATTATTTCTGGAAGTGTATATGATTCAATTAATTGCCAGCCTTGGTTCACACTGATGATTGTGCTCATTGGAGAGACTTAGCATGCAAAAGAAAAGACTCATCAATGTGCAGTTACTTAATTTAACGAACTGTGAGATGGTAGAGTCAGCATGGGCCGCAACATGGCGCCTCCCACCTAGACTTCAGGTCCGCAAACTTCCGCCTTCCTCCTATTTACATGGACCTGCACGAGCCCACTTCTCTTCTTATTCTAGTTCCAGTAGCTGCTAGAGTCTTTGTCCTTCTTACTGGAAGTAGTCCTCCTCTCCTGTTACAGAGGCAATAGTTGTCCAGCCTTCGGGTCACTGCCAAAGCCTGCTCCCTAATCACTTCATATTGTCTCCCTGCGGCTCCTTGCACAGACCTCGGGTTCCTTTGTCTCTGCATTCTTACTGATCTCTTCGTCTTCTCCCACTCACCTTGTCACGGCTCTTTGAGCTACAAGGCACTTTCTCACTACTTTTGTTAGCCATACGGACAAACTGCCCCCTCCCCTTTGTTGTAACCACGAATTCAAGGCTTCCTTGAGGCCAGCGCCATCTCCCTTGTCGTCGCCTCCCTTTCACTACTCCAGATGAGCTTGCCATACTTTAAACCGGTCTTATACTTCCTTATCCCTTTTCTGGAATGTCATTTCTACTGAAGAAAGTCCTGCTGCTCCCTCAAGACCCTTCTCTAATGCCCTCTTGCCATGGAACCTTCAGATTTTCATTGGGGAGCTAAGTTGGAGAAGACAAACTCAAGCTGGGTCTCTACCATGCACTATTGACATTTGGGGCCAGTTTATTCTTGGTTGGGTAGACTCTTCTGTGCACTGTAGGGTGTGGAGTAGCCTCCCAGGCCTCTATCTGCCAAAAGCACACTCCCCCTTCCCCGAGTGGTGACAGCCAACTATTTCCAGAGATTGCCAGGTGTCCTGAGGTGGGAGCGAGGGTGAACAGAATTGCCCTCCCCAGTTGGGGGCTGCTGGGCTAATGAACCAGAAGTGGCAAGGATTACAGGCAAGTTGCCCCAGCACTTAGATTTAGCGTTGCAAGGCCGCTTCGACAGGTGGTAGTGATTTGTGTGTCTCATTTCCTATTCTTGATTGTGACAAGGTTCTGGAGGATAGAGACAGCTCCCCTGCCACAATTCCCATGGGCCATTTTACATATTTAACACATGAGTGAGGGAAACACATGAGCCTGCATCAAAATGGTAACCTTCAGTTCTAACAACAACGACAAAAAATCATGCACCCCGTGCCTGAGATCCAATAGCCTTCGAACTCCATGTTTTCAATTCGGTCTTGATGAACATTCCAGCTCTTTCAGTATGTACTTTTCCTTAACCAAATCTCAAAAGAAATTTTAATCAAAGACCCCTACTGTTAATTAATTTCCCTTTTTACTCAGCCAAAATTGCAAATGAAGTTCTTTTCCAGAAAGTTCGGGCAGTTGGGAGAGTTTTGTAACAGAGCTGCTGCTGGGTCTCATTGCTGGGAGCTGAGTACACAGTGGAGAATGTGAAATGCCGATTTCTATGTCCCAGCCCATTGCAGTGGCTTGATTTGTCTCTTGTTTTGCTTTGGAACTTTTCAAAGATTTCACTCTGTTAAAAAGTCAATTTGGAACAAATATAGAGCTGTTTATGTCTATTAGAATTGTTTCAGCAACAAAATGTGGCACTCAGCATTTGTTGAACCAGTGAATTCTCCTTTCTGCTCTGAGGGAAAGCAAGGTTATAGGGCAAGTTGTATTTTAACCCTTAGCTTTTTTTGTGGTTCAAACAATTTGTGAAAGATTTGAAAGCTCCAGACACGTGGGGTCACCCCAAGAAGTCAGCCCTGGGCCACAAGCAATGGCAGAGGAAGCAATTACAGAGAATTAACAGAGTTACATAAAATTTACTCACTTTGTAGGCAAATATTTCTAACCTTGGCTGCCTTTCTTAAAGATCTGTTTCCCCAGCTTTGTTCCCCAACTCAAAAGCATTTCCCAACACCTGGATCTGCTACCGCTGGGAAGAGGACTGCCAAAGCAGAGTCCTCTTTTTTTCCAGTTCTTTTTTAGGCCTTCTCGTAGGCTGAGGAGAAAGTCTCTCGTGGGTGCTAAGGTATCTTTAACCCCTCTCTTAGACTCTTGACCTCTCCTGTTTAACAAAGAACAGACTTCAAAACTCAAGCGCTGAGTGTTAAAGAAAAATAGCAAATGATAGTATTGGTGGTCCTGGAATGTGCTGAAACCAACAAAGAGACACTGACTCAAGGTCATTGCCCAGGTGGCTCCGATGAACTTGGACGAAAATGCATCTCGCTGAAGTCTCTCTTTATCTTGCAGCCTCCTCACAGGCGTTATCAGCCAAGCACCCGCTGCACTGCCATGGTGCAGGGAGAGCCCCCATTTTCAAGTTCTCACAATGTAGCCCCAAATTTCTAGTTAGACCAGTAACAGTTCTCATCAGGAAGAGAGGTCGTTTTTAATGCAGGTCAAAATAAAAACCACTTACAGAGGCAGGGATAAGCTTCATGGGTAGCAAAGTTCTTATATTGTTTGTAAATAGACACTCTGAAATAATTATACATTTAGTTGTCTGGTTACAAAGGTCATAGATAAAATAATGTATGACATCATTTATCGAGTCATTTGCCTTCTCTGATCTATTTAAGAATGCACAGCACTGTGTAAAAACATTTTTGATTCTTGTATAAAAACAAAGAAGGAGGGTTTTTCAGGAACAGCAGAGAGTGGTATGTTGGCCACAGAATCAAGCAAATGGTCAAAACAGCATCCCTCGATACGGAGTAGCCAGACCTTAAAAGCAGTGCCTGTTAGATCGCCAAGGTTATGTTTTAAAAATAAAGGGAACCTGGCATGGTGACTCATGCCTGTAATCCCAACACTGTGGGAGGCTGAGGCAGGAGGATAGCTTGAGGCCAGGAATTCAAGACCAGCCTCAGCAACATAACAAGACTCTGTCTCCACACACAAAAAAAATTAGCTGGGCCTGGTGGTACACACTTGTAGTCCCAGCTACTCGGGAGGCTGAGGTGGAAGGATCACTTGAGCCCAGGAGTTGGAGCCTGTAGTGAGCTATGTTCACACTACTGCACTCCAGCCTGGATGATAGCGCAAGACTTGTCTCTAAAATAATAATAATAAATTAATAATAGACTGGGTGTGGTGGCTCA
>CAUYNB010017784.1:0-11772 GCA_963574225.1 Lagothrix lagotricha | reverse complement strand
ATGCCTGCCTTGGCTTCCCAAAGTGCTGAGATTTTTTATTTTTATTTTTGTGAGTTATTGCATACAGTCATTTTAATGTATTTTTATCTTATTTCTTTTATTCCTTCATTCCTTCATTACTTCCTTCCTTGTTTCCTTCATTACTTCCTTACTTCCTTCCTTCCTTCCTTCCTTCCTTCTTTCCTTCCTTCCTTCCGTCCTTCCTTCCTTCTTTCTCACTCTCGCTCTCTCTTCTTCCTTCCTTCCTCTCTTTCTTTCTTTCTCTTTGTTTCTCTCTCCTTCCTTCCCTCCTTCCTTCTCTTCTCTTCTCTTCTCTTCTTCTTTTCCTTTCTTTTCTTTTCTTTCACTGAGTTTTGCTCTTGTTGCCCAGGCGGGAGTGCAGTGGCGTGATCTTGTCTCACTGCAACCTCTGCCTCCTGGGTTCGAGTGATTCTCCTGTCTCAGCCTCCCGAGTAGCTGGGATTACAGGCACACGCCACTATGCCCAGCTAATTTTGTATTTTTAGTAGAGGCGGGGTTTCTCCATGTTGGTCAGACTGGTGGTCTTAAACTCCCGACCTCAGTGATTCGCCCGCCTTGGTCTCCCAAAGTGCTGGGATTGCAGGCATGAGCCACGGTACCCTGCCATTCATTATTTATTTATTATTATTATTATTTTAAAACAGATTTTTGCTCTTGTTGCCCAGGCTGGAGTACAATGGCGCGATCTTGGCTCACTGCAACCTCTGCCTCCCAGGTTCAAGTGATTCTCCTGCCTCTGCCTCCTGAGTAGCTGGGATTACAGGTGTGCACCACCACACCCAACTAATTTTGTACTTTTAGTAGAGACAAGGTTTCTCCATGTTGGTCAGGCTGGTCTTGAACTCCCGACCTCAGATGATATGCCTGCCTTGGCTTCCCAAAGTGCTGAGATTTTTTATTTTTATTTTTGTGAGTTATTGCATACAGTCATTTTAATGTATTTTTATCTTATTTCTTTTTTTTCACTTTTATTTTTTTAGAGACAGGGTTACACCATGTTGGCCAGGCTGGTCTTGAACTCCTGACTGCAGGTGATCCACCTGCCTTGGCCTCCCAAAGTGCTGGAATTACAGGCATGAGCCACAGTGCCCAGCCTATTTATTTCTTTGTGAGACAGGGTATTGCTCTGTTACCCAGGCTGCAGTGTAGTGGCATGATCAGAGCTCACTGTGGCCTTGATTTCCCAGGTCAAGGGAGATCAGGCATTCAGCACCATGCACAGTTAATGTGTGTTTTTGTTTTTTAGAGATGAGGTCGTGCTGTGTTGCCAGGGCTGGTCTTGAACTCCTGGGCTCAAGCTATCCTCCTGCCTCAGCCTCCCAAAGTGCTGGGATTAACGATGTGAGCTATCACACCTAGCCAAGTATTTCTTTTTTTATTTCCTTTTTTTTTTGTGTGTGTGTGTGAGTGTGTGAGAATCTTGCTCTGTTGCCCAGGCTGGAGTGCAGTGGCACAATCTTGTCTCACTGCAACCTCCATCTCCTGGGCTCCAGTGATCCTTCCACCTCAGCCTCCCAAGTAGCTGGGAGTATAGGCTTGTACCACCACACCTGGCTAATTTTTGTATTTTGTGTAGAGATGGGGTCTCGTCATGTTGCCCAGGCTGGTCTTGAACCCCTGACATCAAGCAATCCACCTGCCTCGGCCTCCCAGTGTGCTAGGATTACAGGTGTCAGCCACTGCGCTTCGCTGGGTGTATAGTATTTCGTTATGTATATATACACCACATTTACCTTGTTCATTTGTTGATGGACACTTAGGTTGCTTCCCTATCTTGGCTATTGTGAATAATGCTGAAATGAACATGGGAGTGCAGATATCTCTTCAGCATACTGATTTAAAATTTTTTTTGGATATATATCTAGAAGTGGGATTGCTGGATCATATGTTAATTATAATTTTAGTTTTTTGAGGAACCTTCATACTATTTTCCAAAATGGCTGTACCAGTTTTTATTCCTACCAGCAGTTTACTGGGGTTCTCTTTTCTTCACATCCTCTTCAACACTTGTTAATATTCATCTTTTTGATAATATCCATTCTAACAGGCTTGAGGTGATATGTCATTGTGGTTTTAATTTGCATTTCCCTGTTCATACATCATGATAGGTATATTATTGATGTGTTTGATAATGATTAATTTAACTCTTTTGCCTCATGAATTTTATTGGTGATAACTTTTTAAAGGTGACGTTACTGAGATATAATATATATACCATACAATGTACCCATTTAGAGTGCAATTTCGTGATTTTTAGTGTATTCACAGAGTTGTGAAGCCATCACCACAGTCAATTTTAGAATTTTTTTTATCACCTCCCAAAAAAGATGGTTACTGTATTTCTGTGCTGTTTAGAATTTTTGTCATCTTGGGATGTGAAGTGAAACCTACAATTGAACATAACTTAGGTTAAAGTTCTCAAAAATTTTGGACCCAAGACTCCTTACTTTCTTAAAAATTATTGAGGACTCCAAAGAGCTTTTGTTTATGTGGCTTAAATCTATTGATATTTACTGTATTAGACATTAAAATTGAGATTTTTTTTGTTTGTTTTAAGTGAAGGTCTTGCTCTTGCTCTGCAGTAGTTTGATCACGGCTCAGGGTAGCCTTTTTTTTGGGGGGGGGGCAGCCTTGATCTCTTAGGTTCAAGCAGTCTTCCCACCTCAGCCTCCTGAGTAGATGGGACTACAGTCATGTGGCACCACACCCAGCTAATTTTTATTTTATTTTATTATTATTATTTTTGAGACAGACTTTTGTTCTTGTTGCCCAGGATGGAGTGCAGTGGCGCGGTCTCAGCTCACTGCAACCTCCGCTTCCTGGGTTCAAGTGATTCTCCTGCGTCAGCCTCTAAAGTAGCTGAGATTACAAGCACCTGCCACCACACCTGGCTACTTTTTTTTGTATTTTTAGTAAAGACGGGGGTTTTACCATGTTAGTCAGGCTGGTCTGGAACTCCTGACCTCAGGTGATCCACCTGCCTTGGCCTCCCAGAGTGCTGGGATTACAGGCGTGAGTCACTGCACCCAGCCCTATTTTTTTTTTTTTTTTTTTTCAGTTGTAGAGATGAGGTCGTGCTATGTTGCCAAGGCATGTCTCTAACTCCTATGCTAAAGTCATCCACCTGCCGCAGCCTCTCAAAGCGTTGGGATTTTAGGTGTGAACCACTGCAATTGCCCAAGACATTTTTATGTTAATTAATTAACTTGCTACATGTTAAGATGAGTAACTTTTTTTATGAAAAATAATTACTAAAAAGATTAGTGAGAAGAGAGGCACTGTTCGACATTTTTGCAAATGTTTTTGACATCTGGCTAGTTAGAACATGGCTAGATTCTGATATTTGCTTCTTCACTCAGTCTATTATGATGTCACATGCCATGTAGCCTCTGGAAAACTCCATACTTATGAACTAATGTGAATGGAAAACACAAATAATGTGTTAGTATTATTCTGAACATAGTTTGGCTTTATGGATGCCCTGCAAGGTCTTGGGGTCCTTGGGGTTATCCAATCATACTTTGAGAACCATTTCTTTAGGAAAAGTATCAGGGTATTGTTACTGCATTACAAAATGCTCTTCATCCCCCTTCCCTTCTCACAAAGATCTTTCTACTGATATTTTTGTAAACATGAAAGTATAAAGTACATAAAAGTAGTGTGGCTGGGCGAGGTGGCTCACGCCTGTAATCCCAGCGTTTAGGGAAGCCGAGTTGGGTCAATCACCTGAGGTCAGGAGTTCGAAACCAGCCTGACTAACATGGTGAAATCCCGTCTCTACTAAAAACACGAAAAATTAGATGGGCATGGTGGCGGGCGCTTGTAATCCTAGCTACTTGGGAGGCTAAGGCAGGAGAATCGCTTGAACCTGTGAGGCAGAGGTTGCAGTGAGCCGAGATCATGCCACTGCACTCCAGCCCGGGCGACAGTACGAGACTCTCTCAAAAAAAAAGGTACATAAAAGGAAATAATCATACATATTCCTGCAACATAGAGTTAAGCCCATTATCCCTCTTTATCATATGGGAGAAATTTTAGTTTATTGATACTGAATTCCATAATTGATTGTGTTTTCATATTCCCACTGGTTGCTTGGAATCTCACTGTCAAACCCTTTCTTTTTTTTTTTTTTTTTTTTTTAAGATGGAGTCTTGCTCTTTTGCCAGGCTGGAGTGTTGTGGCACAATCTCGGCTCACTGCAACCTCCACCGCCCAGGTTCAAGCAATTCTCCTGCTTCAGCCTCTCGAGTAGCTGGGACTACAGGCATGCGCCACGACTCCCAGCTAATTTTTGTATTTTTTAGTAGAGACAGGGTTTCACCATGTTGGCCGGGATGGTCTTGATCTCTTGACCTCGTGATCCACCCACCTCGGCCTCCCAAAGTGCTGGGATTACAAGCATGAGCCACTGCCCCTGGCTGTCAAACCCTTTCTTAAGAAATGTATGGGCTGGGTGTGCTGGCTCATGCCTGTAATCCTAGCACTTTGGGAGGCTGAGGCGGGCAGATTACCTGAGGTCAGGGGTTTGAGACCAGCTTGGCCAACATAGTGAAACCCCGTCTCTACTAAAAATACAAAAATTAGCCAGTGTGATGGTGCATGCCTGTAATCTCAGCTACTCGGGAGGCTGAGGCAGGAGAATAGCTTCAACCTGGGAGGCGGAGGTTGCAGTGAGCTGAGATCATGCCACTCCACTCTACCCTGGGCAAAAGTTTGACTCTGTCTCAAAAAAAAAAAAAAAATGTATAAGGCTGGGTAAGATGGCTCGTGCCTGTAACCCCAGCACTTTGGGAAGCTGAGCTAGGTGTATTGCTTGAGTCCAGGAGTTTGAGACCAGCCTGGGCAACACAGTGGAATCCTGTTTCTAGAAAAAGTAGAAAAAGTAAGCTGAGCATGGTGGGTTGTACCTGTAGTTCCAGCTACTTGGAAGGTGGAGGTGGGAGGATTACCTGAGGCCAGGAGGTGGGTGATAGAGTGAGAGCGTGTCTCAGGAGAAAAAAAAGAAGAAATGTATGGAATTCAATGTTTTTCTGAGGGAGGATTTAATAAAAATTCTCTAACTTGTGGCAGATGACAGAAACTAAACTCAAATGAGTCAGGTAAGGGAAAAAAATTACTGGCTTTTGTAACTGGGAAATAGTGAGGCAGGCGGGGAATGGTGACTCACTCCGGTAGTCCTGGTACTGTGGGTGGCTAAGGTGAGTGGATTACTTGGGGTCAGGAGTTTGAGACCAGCTTAGCTGACATAGTGAAGCCCCTTCTCTACTAAAAATATACAAATTAACTGGGTGTGATAGCACACACCTATAGTCCCAGCTACTTGGAAGGCTGAGGCAGGAGAATTGCTTGATCCCGGGTGGCAGAGGTTGCAGTGGGCAGAGATGGCGCCATTGCACTCCAGCCTGGGTGACAAAGCGAGACTCCATCTCAGAACAACAAACATAAAACAGGCATATCTTACTTCAGGCATGGAAGGATCTAGGAGGTCATTAGGCTTTACTCTCTGGTCTTTGAGTTTTGATGGTCTGTTTGACTTTATCGTTGACTGCATCTAAGAGCTCCCACAGTGTCACCAGGGCTCTAGCTCCATCTGTTGAATCAGCTGTTTGTTGCTTTACTGTTGAATTGTTCTCTCTTTGTGGCAGGAAAAATGGCAACCAAGGGCTGCAGACTGATATTTTCTTTGTCTAGAAACTATAGCAGAGAGGCCGGGCGCAGTGGCTCACACCTGTAATCCCAGCATTTTGGGAGGCCAAGGCAGGCAGAGCACGAGGTCAGGGATCGAGACCATTCTGGCTAACACAGTGAAACCTTGTCTCTACTAAAAATGCCAAAATGTGCCGGGCATGGTGGCATGTGCCTGTAGTCCCAGCTACTCAGGAGGCTGAGGCGGGAGAATCACCTGAACCTAGGAGGCGGAGGTTGCAGTGAGCCGAGATGGAGCCACTGTACTCCAGCCTGGGCAACAAGAGCAAAACTCCATCTCAAAAAAAATAAAAATAAAAACAACAAACAACAAAAAAGGTAAACCAAATTATCATGTGACCCAGAAATTCTCCTCCTATGTGTATAAATTTCCCAATTTTAAAAACAAGAAGTGTTCAGGCCAGGCATGGGCTCACACCTATAATCCCAGCACTTTGGGAGGCTGAGGCGGGTGGATCACTTGAAGTCAGGAGTTTTAGACCAGCCTGGCCAACATGGTGAAATTCTGTCTCTATTAAAATTTTAAAAAATTAGTCTCTATTAAAAAAAATTGGCCAGGCGCGGTGGCTCATGCCTATAATCCCAGCACTTTGGGAGGCCGAGGCGGGTGGATCACGAGGTCAAGAGATCGAGACCATCCTGGTCAACATAGTGAAACCCTGTCTCTACTGAAAATACAAAAATTAGCTGGGCGTGGTGGCGCATGCCTGTAGTCCCAGCTACTCGGGAGGCTGAGGCAGGAGAATTGCTTGAACCCAGGAGGCGGAGGTTGCGGTGAGCCGAGATGGCGCCATTGCACTCCAGCATGGGTAACGAGCGAAACTCCGTCTCAAAAAAAAAAAAAATTAGCTGGGCGGGGTGGCACACACCTGTAATCCCAGCTACTTGGGAGGCTGAGGCACGAGAATTGCTTTAAGCAGTGAGCCGAGATCGTGCCACTGCACTCTAGTCTGGGCGACAGATCCAGCCTACGTCTCAAAAAAATATGAAGAAAACAAGAAACCAAGTGCTCAGACAAAAACTTTTACATGAATGTTCATAGCATCTCTAGTCACAATGAAGAAGTTGAATTTATCTATTTTTCTTTTGTTGTTTATGCTTTTGTTGTCATATGAAAAAGCCATTTACAAAAGGTAGAAACAACCCAAATAAATGTCCATCAAAAGGTGAATAGATAAGCAAAATATGATATTTCCATATAATGGAATATTATTCAGCTGTAAAAAGGAATGAAGTACCACAGATGTTATGGTGTTACCCTAAATGAAAGAATCCAGACACGAAAAGCTACATATTGTATGATTTCATCGATATGAAATATTCAGAATAGTCAAATCAATAGAGAGAAAGCAGATTAGTGGTTTCCAGTGGCTGGGGGCTGGGGGCTGAGGGCTGGGGACAGGGTAAAGTGAGGAGTGACTGCTTGATTGCTTAAAAGGTACAGGGTTTCCATTTGAGCTAATGAGAAAGTTCTGGAATTAGATGCTGGTGGTTGTAAACATGGGCAGTGTACTTAATGCCACTGAATTGTACACTTTAAAGTGATTACAATGGTAAATTTTGTGTTAGTATATTTAACACAATAAAAAAGATGTCTTGGTAAAACTGTCAACTCACCCCTTCAAAACCCACAATAGAAAGATAAAGAAAAAAAATAAAAAACCCACAATAGTTAGAATAGTCCACTTCATAATGGGTAACTGATGCTCTAGTAGCCATTATCTTGGGCTGACCCAAGCTTTGGAGGACAGATCCTACTCAGGATTAAGCGTGTTCTGGGTGATAGCTTGGATAGCATTCCTCCTCTATGAGTAGTATCCCAATTAACTGCAAATCTCTGTGAGAGGTTGCTGATAGTAGGCTAATTGTGTAATACTTTTGGTTTCTTAGGTAATCTGATTTGATTTAAAGTACAATTCATGCTGTCAACTGCTTATGCACTTCCTTTGAAGACAGAAAATAAGAAGGAAAGAAATGTATCCGTTAAAGTTATTCATTTGCAGAGTCTGTTTACTGTTATTTGTTTAGGGCACTCATTTTTGACCAGGGATGACTGTTTCTAATTAATGTTTTTCTGACCTCTCAGATAAGTAATTTCTCTTTCATTTTTCTCTTAGTATCTTTCTGGGAATTTCACAATCCAGGGCTGCAGTAAGACTCATGTTTGTATCACTCAGCTCAAAAGTGGAATTTGGAGCTGACTTAGTGCTGTTGGCTGTTAAGCCTTTGACATTTTACACTGGTGAAGTTCCACTGTGTCCTCTGCAAACAGGGACAATGGAAGGGTTGTTATATGGAATGTCTGTAAATTGTAATACTTGAAGCAGTGGACTCAGGAGTGGTGGGTCTCATAATTAAAAACATTCAGATAATCAATGTGTTTGTTTTTCCCTCTAGTGGTGCCTGTGGAGAGGTAAAGCTGGCTTTCGAGAGGAAAACATGTAAGAAAGTAGCCATAAAGATCATCAGCAAAAGGAAGTTTGCCATTGGTTCAGAAAGAGAGGCAGTAAGTACCAATAAAAGGCTGCTCACCTTTTGTTGACACTTCTTCATAACTTCCCCAAATAATTTTAGATTCACGATCTTCAGTCTCAGGAACAACTCCCTGCTTAGATGGCTGAATTTGTGAGTATCAAAGAACATGGAAAATTTGGGGGCATCTTTGATTAATCTAGAAACTTTTACTTATGGTCAATTTGGTTCCACAAGTATTTAATTGTACATAATAATGAGCATAGCGGGAAGTTTTTTTTTCTCCTTCCAAGTTCAAAGTTGTTACAAGATTGTTTTTACAATAAATGACAGGAAATTAGAGAAAAAAATTCAGCTATAATCCCCACTGTAACCCCACAGCTGTTTTCAGTTTTCCTTTCCTCCTAGTTTTTGTTCAGATGAAATCGTGTTTTTAGATGGTTGAAATCATCTTGTATATACAGTTTTGTATTTTGCTTTTCCACAAATGCATTATGGCAAAAACTTTTCCCTAATACATCCTTTTTGATGACTGAGTTTTCATATCATTTACTTTATTGTAATTTATTTAACAATTTCTCTGCCTGATCATTTAGGTAATTTCTTATTCTTTGCTGTTCTGGGTAATATGGCAGTGAGTATCCTTGGTTCATGGATTAGCCATAGATTTTTTAAATCTTAATTAAATCATTGACATAGTCTTTCTTTATAGCAGCCATTTACCACTTTTTTGTAATCCACATTTATTGTATGGGAGAGATGGCCAAATGCGTTGGTCTTTCCACATGTGACTCAACAAAGTAATGTAAAACACAGCCCCTAATCACATTTTGCTTTGTGGCCAGCTGTTTCTGGCTATTATATTTTCACATTCTTTAAAGATCAATTTTTCCCCCCTAGACAATGCTATTCTCACATGGCAAGAGGAATTTCCTTTTTGTGTTCACTTTGTTATAGATGTTTTCCCCTGTGATTCTAAGATTTGTTTCCCATTTTGAGGAGAAGAAAATATCAACTAGAGTGTTAAAAACTGGGAGTAAAATTTACTTTTTGATTTCATTCTTTGAATCAGATTAGACTCTTCGTGACCATTTTATTATCAGAATATGCCCTCACTTGGTAATGAGTTTAGCGGCTTACAGGAAGAGGCAGGCTCTTAAAATTAAACATCTGGGTTTCTTAGCTGAAGTTCATTTTATATAAATATGTAATTCTATCTCCTCTTTGCTTGTGGAGGGTGTAGCCCAGGAAGTTGAGTTACTTGATTCATCCTTTTGGAATTATAACAGAACAACTTTAGTACCCTGAAGCCTCTTCTTGTCAGAGTTTCAGAAAGTATGTGAGCCTGCTGTTGAAGTTGGAGCCTGTATCTGCTCTATTAGTAGAAATTTGACTTAACATTTTCCTTATACAGTTTAATTGAACACCTTCTTGTCCATGTTTTTTTGTTTATCATTTTAATGAATGTAAATAGTTCCATAGCTAATAAGTAGGGTTGATGAATTAAACATGAACACGGTGGAAACACACTTGTTTCTGACTGTGGAGACTGGGGCAAGTGCATTCTGTCTTCTGAGCCTTGGTTGCCCCATCTGTAAGATGGGGATAATTGTAGAATCCCCTTCAGCTGGGGATTCTGAGGCTCATGAGACATGATCTCTGTAAATAAAGAGCTTGGCACAGGGCCTGGCCACTTATTTAAATAAAGAGCTTGGCACAGGGCCTGGCATTTATTGAATGCTTACTATTTGCCAAGCATTTTGCAAAGTTATTTTAGGTGAGATATTTAAGACATTGACCTCTGGGCTTTGATTTCTTTGTAGGAATAGAGCTGGATTTGGAACTCAGGCAGCCTTTATTTGGTAAACTAAGTTTAACTGTAAATTTTTTTAAATATTGGCAATTATTACTATTAATAAACTCTGTTTTTCTGTTTATCAAAGGACCCAGCTCTCAATGTTGAAACAGAAATAGAAATTTTGAAAAAGCTAAATCATGTAAGTATTATAAGATATGACCCATACTTAGATTTTTTTATCTCAAAATATGGGAGGAGTATAAAGCCTTTCAGTATAATAAAGCTAATACTGGCTGGGTTCGGTGGCTCATACGTGTAATCCTAGCACTTTGGGAGGCTGAGGTGGGTGGATCACCTGAGGTCAGGAGTTTGAGACCATCCTGGCCAACATGGTGAAACCTCATCTCTACTAAAAATACATAAATTAGCTGGGCATGGTGGCACATGCCTGTAATCCCAGCTACTCAGGAGGCTGATGCAGGAGAAACACTTGAACCCGGGAGGCGGAGGTTGCAGTGAGCCGAGATCATGCCACTGCACTCTAGCCTGGGCGGCCAAGCAAGACTCTGTCTCAAAAAATAAAATAAAATATTAAACTGGGTTCTTTAACTTGTGTGTACATGCACACACATGCCTAGCTGTCATTTAGCTATGAAGAGTTTTACCCCTGTTGAGTGAATAATACTATATAAAGATTTCATGATTAAATAATTACATGATATTTCTTCTGAGTTAGTTCTTGACCAAAAGATGTAGTAATTATTCTGTCTCATAGACATTTGATCAACTGATTATATTGGAGAAGACAGTGCTAATTTTAGTAAATTTGGCTTAGTTATACCTGAAGTTTTAACACCTTTGAATACCTTTTATTTGGAGTAATCCAAATAAATCCAAGGATATCCATTAAGTATGACAACATCCTGTTCTTACATCTGATTAAATGGTGTCTATGGCCTTGCTGGGTGTAAGTATTTCTTTTTTTTTTGAGACAGAGTCTCCCACTGTCACCCAGGCTGTAGTGCAGTGGCTCGATCTCAGCTCACTGCAATCTCCGCCTCCTGGGTTCAAGCAATTCTCCTGCCTCAGCCTCCCTAGTAGCTGGGACTATAGGGGTGTGCTACCATGCCCAGCTATTTTTTTTGTATTTTTAGTACAGATGGGGTTTCACCCTGTTGGCCAGGATGGTCTCTATCTCCTGACCTTGTGATCCGCCCGCCTTGGCCTCCCAAAGTACTGGGATTATGCGTGAGCCACTGTGCCTGGCCAGTAGTTCTGTTTTTTTATTTTTTTATGTTTTTTGAGTTGGCGTCTCTGTCTCCCAGGCTGGAGTACAGTGGCTCGATCTTGGGTCATTGCAACGTCCACCTCCCAAGATCAAGCGATTCTCCTGCCTCAGCCTCCCGAGTAGCTGGGATTACAGGCGTGAGCTCACGCCCGGCTGGGTGTATTTCTTACCTTTTTGTGCAGTGATGATTCTGTCTCAGTGAAAAATGTATCCCACTTTTAAAAAGTGAGAAGAAAGGCTGGGCTCGCTGGCTCACGCCTGTAATCCCAGCGCTTTGGGAAATTGAGGTGGGCAGATCACGAAGTCAGGAGATCAAGACCATCCTGGCCAACATGATGAAACACCATCTCTACTAAAAATACAAAAAAATAGTCATGCACGGTGACTCACACCTGTAATCCCAGCACTTGGGGAGGCCAAGGAGGGCGGATCAGGAGGTCAAGAGATAGAGACCATCCTGGCCAACACGATGAAACCTCGTCTCTAC
>CAUYNB010017781.1:0-118155 GCA_963574225.1 Lagothrix lagotricha | reverse complement strand
TTTTTTTTTTTCATATTTTTGTTGGTCACATAAATGTCTTCTTTTGAGAAGTCTCTGTTCATGTCCTTTACCCACTTTTTGATGGCGTTGTTGTTTTTCTTGTAAATTTAAGTTCGTTATAGATTCTTGGTATTAGACCTTTGTCAGATGGGTAGATTGCAAAATTTTTCTCCCATTCTGTAGTTTGCCTGTTCGTCTTATGCTAGTTACTTTAGCTATGCAGAAGCTCTTTAGTTCAATTCGATCTCATTTGTCAGTTTTGGCTTTTGTTGCCATTGCTTTTGGTGTTTTAGTCATAAAGTCTTTTCCCATGCCTATGGCCTGACTGGCATTCCCTAGGATTTCTTCTAGGATTTTTATGGTTTTGGGTTTTACATTTACGTCTTTAATCCATCTTGAGTTAATTTTTGTATTATGTGTAAGAAAGGCATCCACTTTCAGTTTTCTGCATATGGCTAGCCTGTTTTCCCAGCACCATTTATTAAATAGGGAATCCTTTCCTCATTGCTTGTTCTCGTCAGGTTTGTTGAAGATCAGATGGTTGTAGATGTTTGGTGTTATTTCTGAGGTTTCTGTTCTGTTCTGTTGGTCTATGTGTCTGTTTTGGTACCAGTACCATGCTGTTTTGGTTACTGTAGCCTTGTATAGTTTGAAGTCAGGTAGTGTGATGACCCCAGCTTTGTTCTTTTTGCTTAGGATTGTCTTGGCTATATGAGTTCTTTTTTGGTTCCATATGAAATTTGAAGTAGCTTTTCCTAGTTCTGCAAAGAAGGTCAATGATAGCTTGATGGGAATAGCATTGAATCTGTAAATTACTTTGGGCATAACGGCATTCTCATGATACTGATTCTTCCTATCCATGAGCATGGAATGTTTTTCCATTTCTTTGTGCCCTCTCTTATTTGCTTGAGCAGTGGTTTGTAGTTCTCCTTGAAAAGGTCCTTCACATCCCTTGTAAGATGTATACCTAGGTATTTTATTCTCTTTGTAGCAATTGTAAATGATAATTCACTCATGATTTGGCTCTCTGTTTGTTTATTGTTGGTATAGAGGAATGCCTGTGATTTTTGCACGTTGATTTTCTATCCTGAGACTTCACTAAAGTTGCTTATCAGCTTAAGGAGATTTTGGGCTGAATGGTGGGGTTTTCTAAATACGCAGTCATGTTATCTGCAAATAGAGACAATTTGACTTCCTCTCTTTCTAATTGAATATGCTTTGTTTCTTTCTCTTGCCTCATTGCCCTGGCTAGAACTTCCAATACTATGTTTAATAGGAGTGGTGAGAGAGGGCATCCTTGTCTTGTGCCAATTTTCAGTGGGAATATTTCGAGCTTCTGCCCATTCAGTATGATATTGGCTATGGATTTGTAGTAAATAGCTCTTATTATTTTGAGATATGTTCCATCAATGCCATTGAGAGTTTTTAGCATGAAGGGATATTGAATTTTATTGAAGATATTTTCTGCATCTGTTGAGATAATTGTGTTTTTTAACATTGGTTCTGTTTATGTGATGGATTACATTTATTGATTTGCATGTGTTGAACCAACCTTACATCCTAGGGATGAAGCTAACTTGATCATGGTGGATAAGGTTTCTGATGTGCTGCTGGATTCAGTTTGCCAGTATTTTATTGAGGATTTTTGCATCAATGTTCATCAGGGATATTGGTCTGAAGTTTTCTATTTTTGTCGTGTCTCTGCCAGGTTTTGGTATCAGAATGATACCAAAATGAAATGACCACATGAAATCAGTTAGGGAGGAGTCCCTTTATTTTGGTTATTTGGAATGGTTTCAGAAGGAATGATACAAGCTCCTCTTTGTACCTCTGGTAGAATTCGGCTATGAATCCATCTGGTCCTGGGCATTTTTTTATTGGTAGTCTATTGATCACTGCCTCAATTTCAGAACTTGTTATTGGTTTATTCAGGGACTCTACTTCTTCCTGGTTTAGTCTTGGGAAGGTGTATGTGTCCAGAAATTTATCCATTTCTTCTAGATTTTCTAGTTCTTTTTTTTTTTTTTTTTTTGCATAGAGATGTTTACAGTATTCTCTGATGGTAGTTTGTATTTCTGTGGGGTCAGCGGTGATATCCCATTTATCATTTTTTATTGGGTCTATTTGATACTTCTCTTTTCTTCTTTATTAGTCTAGCTAGTGGTCTATCTATTTTGTTAATTTTTTGAAAACAATGGCTCCTGAATTCATGTACTTTTTGTAGAGTTTTTTTGTGTCTCTATCTCCTTTAGTTCTGCTCTGATCTTAGTTAATTTTTGTCTTCTGCTAGCTTTTGAGTTTGTTTGCTGTTGCTTCCTTAGTTTTTTTGTGATGTTAGGGTGTTGATTTGAGATCTTTCCAGCTTTCTGATGTGAGTTTTTGTGCTGTGAATTTCCCTGTTAACTCTGCTTCAGTTGTGTCCCAGAGATTCTGGTACATTGTCTTTTTGTTCTCATTGGTTTCAAAGAACTTCTTTATTTCTGTCTTAATTTTGTTATTTACCCAGTAGTCATTCAAGAATAGGTTGTTCAATCATCATGTAGGTGTGTGGTTATGAGTGAATTTCTTAATCTTGAGTTCTAATTTGATTGCACTGTGGTCTGAGAGATGGTTGATTATTCTTTCAGTTTCTTTGCATTTGCTGAGGAGTGTTTTACTTCCAATTACGTGGTTGATTTTAAAGTAAGTGTCATGTGGCACTGAGACTAATGTATATTCTGTTGATTTTTGGTGCAGAGCTCTGTAGACGTCTATTAGGTCCACTTGGTCCAGAGCTGACTTCAAGTCCTTGAAATCCTTGTTTATTTTCTGTTTTGTTGATCTAATATTGACAGTGGGGTGTTAAATTCTCTCACTGTTATTGTGTGGGAATCTGAGCTTCTTTGTAGGTCTCTAAGAACTTGTTTTATGAATCTGGGTGCTCCCATATTGGATGCATATATAATTAGGATATTTAGCTCTTTTTCTTGTAGTGATCCCTTTACCATTATGTAATGGCCTTCTTTGTCTTTTTTGATCTTTGTTGGTTTAAAGTCTGTTTTTATCAAAAACTAGGATCGCAAACCACGCTTTTTTCTTTTTCTTTCCATTTGGTTGGTAAATATTCCTCCATCCCTTTATTTTGAGCCTATATGTATCTTTGCACATGAGGTAGGTCTCTTGAATACAGCACACCGATGGATGTTGGCTCTTTATCCAATTTGCCAGTCTGTGTCTTTTCATTGGGGCATTTAGCCCATTTACATTTAAAGTTAATATTGTTATGTGTGAATTTGATCCTGTCATCATGCTGTTAGCTGGTTATTTTACCCCCCAGTTGATACAATTTCTTCATAGAATCATTGGTCTTTATATTTTGGTATGTTTTTGCAGCGGCTGGTATCAGTGTTTCCTTTCTATATTTAGTGCTTTCTTCAAGAGCTCTCACAAGGCAGGCCTGGTGGTGACAAAATCCCTTAGCATTTGCTTGTCTGGAAAGGATTTTATTTCTTCTTCACTTATGAAGCTTAGTTTGGCTGGATATGAAATTCTGGATTGAAAATGCTTTTTTATTTTAGGAATGTTGAATATTGGCCTCCACTTTCTTCTGGCTTGTAGAGTTCTGGCTGACAGATCTCCTGTTAGTCTGATGAGCTTCCCTTTATAGGTGACCTGAACTTTCTCTCTGGCTCCCCTTAACATTTTTTTCTTCATTTCAACTTTGGAGGATCTGATGATTATGTGTCTTGGGATTGATCTTCTCATGAAGTATCTTAGTGGTGTTCTCTGCATTTCCTGAATTTGAATGTTGGCCTGTCTTGCTAGGTTGGGAATGTTCTCCTGTATAATATCCTGAAGTGTGTTTTCCAGCTTGATTCCATTCTCCCTGTCTCTTTCAGGTACTCCAGTCAATCATAGGTTGAGTCTTTTCACATAGTCCTATATTTCTTGGAGGCTTTGTTCATTTCTTTTCATTCTTTTTTCTCTAACCTTGTCTGCGTGCCTTATTTTAGTAAGGTCGTGTTCAAACTCTGATAGCCTTACTTCTGCTTGATTGACTTAGCTATTGGTACTTGTGTATGCTGCACAAAGTTTTCCTGCTGTGTTTTTCAGCTCCATCAGGTCATTTATGTTCCTCTCTAAACTGGTTATTTTAGTTAGCAGTCCCTGTAACTGTTTATCCAGGCTTTTAGCTTCTTTGCATTGGGTTAGAACATGCTCCTTTAGCTCACAGGAGTTTGCTATTACCCACCTTCTGAAGCTTACTTCTGTCAATTCATCACTCTCATTCTCTGTTCAGGGTTGTGCCCTTACTGGAGAGGTGTTGCTACCATTTGGAAAAGAAGAGGCATTCTGACTTTTGGAATTTTCAGCGTTTTTGTGCTGGCTTTTGCTCATCTTCGTGGATTTATCTACCTTTGTTCTTTGAGGCTGATGACCTTTGGATTGTGTTTTTGTTGGGGGAGGGTGCCTTTTTGTTGTTGTTGTTGCTTTCCATTTGTTAGTTTTTCCTCTAATAGTCAGGCCTCTCTTCTGATGGTCTGCTATGATTGCTGGAAAGCCACTCCATACCCTGTTTGCTTGAGTAGCACCAGTGGAGGCTGCAGAACAGCAAATATTGTTGCCTGTTCCTTCCTCTGGAAGCTTCATCCCAGAAGGGTACCTGCCAGATGCCATCCAGAGCTCTCCTGTATGAGGTGTCTGTCAATCCCTGTTGGCAGGTCTCTCCCAGTCAGGAGGCATGGGTGTCAGGGACCCACTTAAGGAGGCAGTCTGTCCTTTAGCAGAGCTGGTGCGCTGTGCTGGGAGAATTCCCCTTGCCAGGATCAGCTGCTGTCTTCAGAGGCAGCAGGCAGGAAAGATTAAGTCCCTTGATGCTGTGACCCCAGCTTCCCCTTCCCCAAGCCAGGTGCTCTGTCACAGGGAGATGAGAGTTTTGTCTGTAAGCCCCTGACTGGAGCTGCTGGATTTCCTGTGGAGATACTCTGCCCAGTGGAGGAATCCAAAGAAGCAGTCTGGCCACAGCTGCTTTGCTGTGTGTCTGCAAAGTCCAAACCTCCCAGTCTCCTTAGCACTGTCAGGGGAAAACCACCTTTACTAAAGCCACAGTAATGGCCGTCACCCCTCTCCCTACCAAGCTCAATCATCCCAGGTCAACTCCAGACTGCTTTTCTGGCAGTGAGAATTTCAAGCAAGTGGTTCTTAGCTTGCTGGGCTGCATGGGAGTAGCACTTGCTGAGTAAGACTTCTTGACTCCCTGGTTTCCACCCATTTTCCACAGAAGTGGATGGTTCTCCTATCTCATTGGAGTTCCAGGCACCGCTGGAGTATGAAAAAAAAAAAAAAACTGCAGCTCAATGCCTACCCAAACAGCTGCCCAGTTTTGTGGTTGAAACCTAGAGTCCTGAGCCCATAGGTACTTCATTATAGCTAAAGATCTTTTCTGATGTTGAACCAAAGTTTCTTTCTTATATACTATGTTCATTCTGCCCTCTGGAACAGCACAGAATAAATTGACCTTCTCTACCCCTGCCTTTAGCTGTTGGAGGGCATTAGTCATAGTCAGGATAATGTAGCAGCTGACAAATTCTCATAAAGAAGAAGTGGACCTGTGGAGGCAGCACAGCAGGCGGCTGTGGACACACATTTTGGCACAAGATAAGCTGGGTTTAAATCCCTTCTCTTGTACTCTTTGTAATCATCGTCAAGTCCTATCAGTTTCTAATCTTTTTTTCTCCCCCTTGGGTATAAAATAAACAATCGAAATTAAAAATGTGAATGGAGGCCCTCCCTCCTGGTGGCACTGGCTGTGAGGATAAATAGGCGATGCTGATGAGAGCTCAGCCTTTTAGAGAGTGCGTGCTGTCTACTGTAGCTGTCCTGTTGCTCCTGAGTGTTTTCTTCTCCAAGGTAAATGATGTACGTAGGGACCCCTTCAGCAGCATGCCAAGTCTTCCTCTTTTCTGCTCACCCTACTCTGATCAGGCCCATTTGTCTGTGTTCTACAAGGCAATGCTTATGATTTAACATGTAACTTTCTTGTTTCTTTGAAAGCACTGAATAATAGCAGCTCACAGTTTTAAGTCTTCTAAGTGCTAAGGACAGCTTAAACTCATCACACTTCTTATTTCATCTCATCCACATAATATTTCTGTGAGATGAATGTTATCATTATCATTTCCATTTTACAGATGAGGAAACTGAGTCTCAGAAGGGTTTTGTAACGTGCTCAAGGTCACATAGGTGGGTAAGATTAGAGCTGGGATTTGCACCCAGGCAGGATGACTCCAGCAGCGATACTCTTAACCCACATGTTGTAAAGCCTCACAGAGCAACCTAGGGCTATGAGAACAGGAAACTCACCTTGGACTGTCATCCCAAATGTGACTCACCATTGTTTGCTCTTATATTTTTTATCTTCCCCAAATCTCCAATACTCTGTTTTTCATGACTTGTCCTATCTTCCTCAAGAATGCTAAATCAGGCCAGGCACAGTGGCTTACAACTGTAATCCCAGAACTTTGGGAGGCCGAGGTGGGTGGATCACCTAAGCTCAGGAGTTGGACACCACCCTGGGCAACATGGTGAATCTTCGTCTCTACTAAAATACAAAAGATTAGCCAGGTGTGGTAGCGTGGGCCTGTAGTCCCAGCTACTCGGGAGGCTGAGGCGTGAAAATCACTTGGGTCTAGGAGGTGGAGGTTGCAGTGAGTCAATATCATGCTACTGCACTCCAGCTTCGGCTACAGAGTAAGACTCCAACTCTAAAAAAAAAAAAAAAAAAAAAAAAATACTAACATGAGCAAATTGCCTTTTTTGAGCCTGTTTTCCCATTTCCCATCTGTAGAATGGGTATAAAAGTGTATATGCAACAAGGCTGTTATGATTAATACAGTGAGGCAACCAAAGCGTCTAAATCAGTATTTATATATTTGAATAATTACAAATTTCTGTTTCCTTCCCTGACTGCATTAAGAGGGAATGATAGAGCAGAATTATTAGTTTGTACTATAACATTTTATAAACTGTACAAAGGAAATGGATGTAGTGTGGTGGAAGTCTGGGCGGCCAGGTAAGGGCTTTCCAAACTGAGAGGTATTTTATCTGGATGTTGAAGAATGAATAGGAGTTATTCAGAGAGTGGGGGTGGGGGGTGGGCAGTGGGGGGAAGAAGGCCTAGACACAGTCAACTGGGAATAGTAATATAAAAAAAGTGTGAAGAATACAAATATTGGCTTCTTTATCCATCTTGTTCATCTGTTACTCTTAGAAAAATTAAACCTCCTATCACTTCCCTTTTCTGCTAATTTCTGTGTAATATACCAGCAACATGATGAAAACAAAAAAACTGAAACAAATACTTCTGCAAAACACTGTCCTAATGCCTTGAGTGCTTTCCTTTTTCTTTATTGTTTTCTTAATCCTTTATACAGAATTCCGTCAAACTGTTTTTATTAACCAGTTACTATTATTAAAAGTTTCATTAGTTTCTTTTCTAATGTTTACTAGTACTCATTTCACTTCAATAACTAGGACTTTTACTATTGTGTTTATATATTTTAAATTTAAAAAGATTCAAGGATAAACTCATGAGAGATAGTTTAAAGTTACGAAGTTTTTACATATGTAGACTTTGAATAAAATACCTGGATTTGAATCACAGCACTGTCAGTATTATCTCTGTTACCCTGTGTAATTTATTTCAACTCTGTCCAAATTTTGTTTTTTGGGTTTTTTTTTCCCCCTGCTAAATGGAGATTAACAGTAATTGCTTCATGTTTATTATCATGAAAATTAAATGAAATACATATAAAGCAGTGAGCCTAGTGCCAAGCAACTAATGTTGATTTTCATTATTAATGTTCATTAACCTATCAACTCTTACATAATGTAAATAAGTATATATAATAAAATTTATTCTTAGCCAGGATTTTTCTTTCTCATTGAGGAACAAAAATACTAGTTTCTTTCTTTACTCTAGCCTTTTTATGTTTATCTTTCAATAAGTATTGTACACAATCACTGTGCTATAAAATTGTTTCCATTAATTCGTTTAATTTGCTGAATGCCCACTTTGTCTTGAACACTGGCCTAGGCACTTAGGAAGCTTATGGTCTGGAGGGGGAAACAGACGGATAAGCATAGGATGACAATGTAATATGATAATGACTACCAACAAGGGCTACACCGGGCTCTGTAGGACTCAGAACCCAAATGCCTCTCTGTAGTTCAGTAGATCATGAATATTCTGGCCCCAGACCATTTCTCAAACCACTTCCACTGAGCCCCACCCTAACTCCACCTCCTCTTTCTTGTTTTTCCCTAGCTATATAAGCTTTCTTCTGGTTCCCATGCTCCGGTTGTGTCTCGAGCTCTGGGTACACACTTCTCTTGCTGCCAGGAACCCCTCCCCAATTCTCACATATTGCCTTCTTCTCATCCTTCATCTTAGCTTAAATGTCATTTCCTCAGAGAGCTCCCATGCCATCCACTGGCCTGTTGCCCTCAATTTTCTCCACCCTCTCACCCTCATTTTATTTCTTCTCAGGACCCTTCAAGTACGTACTTGTATGTTACCCTCTTTAAGCTGTAAGCTTCATGAAAGCAGATGAAGACACTGAGACACAGAGATGAAAGCAGAGACCATGTCTTGCGTTCATCACTGTTCGTACAACACTGTTCATACAACTTCATAAAATACGTATGCAATAGGTGAACGTCAAGGAAGGTCATAGATGGGTTAATCCGAATAGATGAGGAAGAGTTCACCAAGGACACAAGGAGAAATTAATGGTTTAAGTATCACAATTTGAATGCAAGCGCACACATTTGAGACATTCATATATGGGTTCAAATCCAAGCCTTGCTACTTACCAGCTACGTGTACTTGGGAGGATCATCTTGATTTTATGGTCCACATCATCTTTATTTGGGTAATAGAGGTAATAGCACCTAATTGTGCAGTTGTTGTGAGGAGTAGACTTAAGATTTCAAGGTATGTAGAATATAAAAATTAACAGTCTCATTATCTGTATATTCAGATGTGATCAGGAGAATCAGAAACTGAGTACACTGAAAATATTTCGGCACAGTTGCTCCTCACGTCTCAGTCTGAGAGTGAGAGACAGTAGTCTGACCCGAAACACTGAGCTGCTGTGAGGAAAATTGAATTGTTGCAAAGTCTTTGGAAGTACAATGTGCCTACAGCAAGATTTGAAGGTCAAAAATTTACAGTTCGTCTTTCACAGTATCCAAAGGATATAAAAATAATGGTCTACATGCTGTATTATTTTTACATGCTATACATATAGTAGCTCATTTAGTCCTAACAACCGCACTGTGTTATTTCCTTGATTGTACAGATGAGGACACAGACACACAGATGTTAAGAAACTTGCTCAACATCACAGAGCTAGAAAATGCCAGACCTGACTGTTCAGGTTGCCCTGAACAGCACTTCACATGCAGTCTCTACTGCCTGTGTATAGCAGAAAGCCCTGTGGACTAGGAATATGACATATATAGGTTCAAATACTTCCTCTACTGCTTACTAGTTTTGTGGTCTTGGACAAGGTTTTTAATCTTTCTGAGCCTCTGCTTCCTCATTTGAAAGATAGAAAATAACGACATCTACTTTGAAGGGGGTTGTGACATTTAAATGAGCCATCATATGTAAGGTGCAAAGCTTGTAGCTGCTGTTCAGTAGAAGGGGGCTAATGTGACTACGAACAGCAGTACTAAAATCCACTCGTTGGTCTTGACGTGGTTGAGATTTTACAAGCCTTGATGGCTTTTAATTGAGAAATATGCATCCGTGACAGGTAATCAATACGCTCATTTGGCAGCCAGGTTCCAGATGAAATAAAGCTAAACGATGATGCAATTAGAATATACAAACAAATCCCCTGCAGAAGTCAAATAGACTTGACTGCCTTTTCCATCCTAATCATGTTGCTGTGTTTGAAATGCATCTGGAAGTCATTTTTCTCAGTGAATTTGGACCCAACTCAATAAACAGAGCTTCTTTTCCTCATTTGCTGTTTGCTTTACCTGCTTTCTCCTTGGAGCTCAGTTTTCCTCCAACCAAGGCACGTCAGCCGGACTCCCTAATGTGTGAAGGGCGTTGCAAGCCTCACTGACAATGTCCCTTGAAATTCACTTTGTCATTTTTTTTCTCATTGTCAGACTGAATGACAAAAGCTGGCAATTTTAAAGGGGAAACAGTCCAGGAGGCAGGTTCTCAACAATCCCTGAGCAGTCCTTTTTAAAAAATCCTTCTCTTCTTCTTCACTGGAGTCTGTGAATTATTAAGTGACAAGGCTGTCTTGTGGTTCACTCTCACATACACTAACCTTCTCCAAGGTTTTCTTCCAGTACTCACAACTGCAGCTTATTAACTTTAAATTGCAACACGATTGCCATATGCCAGTCAAGATAATAAACAATGAACTTTGCCAAATTTTAGTTGTTCCTAGTTCAAATCCTAGATCTTTTACTTGTTAGTTCTATGACTTGGGCAAATAATGTTAGTCCTAGTGCCAAAGTTTCCTCATGTATCAAAAGAGGGTAATTATAGTACCTGACATTTGGTTCAGTAGGAGGACTAAATAAGATATGTGTAAGGCTCTGATATTGACTGGCACAGAATGAGCTTATGACACATGATAGTTATTATCACCCTAAATTTTGAGTCAGATTTCAAAAACAAGGGTAATTCAGGTGAATTAACTTTATGTACAATACTTTCTGGTGGGCTTGGGATATCGCAAAGAATATGGGCTTTGAAGATACAGAAACTTGTGTGATATGAATTTTGACTCTGCCACTTCTGAGTGACCTTGGGTGAATTACTCAATGTCTTTGAACTTCAGTTTCCCCATTTGTAAGCTCTTTAAAGAATGTATGTAAATGTAAATGTCTCTTCACATAAGTCTGAAATTTTACCTTTAGCTAAAGCAAGCAAATTGCTGTTAGAGTCCACAACTCTCATACATGCATGAAGATCTCAACACCAGCATGATCTAAACTGCTTCCAAAGTAGCCAGTCAGAGGACAAGTAAGCTAGGAAGGGCCTTTCAACATCACTTTGTCTAATGCATTTATTTCACAGAGAAAAAAAAAAAGTTCAAAGGAACTCAGTGAGTCATCTAAGACAACAAAGCTAGAAAAAATCTTCAAGAAGAACCCAGTTATACTGAAATGACCAATATTTTGTCCTAGCCTGTCAAAGCAAAGCAAAACAAAAAAATAAGTAAAATAGTGAATTCAAATTTAAAATAAAGGTTGAAGGAAAGGAAGGGGAAATAAAGGAAGGAGGGAGGGAAGGAAAAGAGAAAGAAGGAAAGGAAGATCTAATGGAGTGTGTGGCATCATCTGGAGCACATGCTGGTCCCGTGGTGTTGAGTACAGTGAGGCCAGCAGGATGGATGCTGAGGAGAACAGGCCAGGAGATGAGGCTGCAAAATCACAAATCACAGCTCCACGTCCCAGGCGCTATGCAATCTGAACAAAGGAAGCTGACTGCTCCATCCCTCAGTTTCCTAATATCACCTTCTCTGTATAGTTGTTGCAAGGACTAAAGAAACAACTGGTATGCAATGATTAGTACCTAGGCAAGTATTAGTACTTGGGGTAGCACATAGGAAATAGTACATTTAGCTGTTCTTATTATTAAATGTGAATTTGATTATCATTTCTTTTTTACACTTTTAAAATAGTTGTTTTGAAGTCATTATGATATTTTATGTTTTCTCAAACATCATGGAGCTAACACTGTGATAAGGTATTGAAAGTATTAACAAAAGAAGAAAAGGGCTTTGGGGAGGGGTACTGGAAAGAAACCAACCTTGAAATGGATTCAGTACCTACTACATATGGGATATTGTGTGGGAATCTTTGTACATCTACTTAGTTCTAGTCACAGGGCTATGGAGTTAAGTATTAGTGCTCTTATTTTACTGATGAGGAAAATGAAATTCTGAGCAACTAGATAATTTGGCAAAGGCATTTTTGACACAAGAGCCTCTTTTCTCTCTTCTCCAGGAGACAGTACCTGACCAGCATGAGTGGTTTGGATATGAGTCTAATTCTAAAAGCACCAGCCTATATTCTTAGATATCTTTAAAACAAAGATCAGAAAAAAAAAAGTCTATTACTGGTTATCTTGGTTTTTAGGTAAACAGTGAAGAGCCCTCACTCATTTTCCCATATCCTTCTTCCCTTCTGTAAACTGTGAATCACCAGATTTAAAAGCAGGCAATCTTGGAATTTACGTATTTTTCTGTGTTTTCTTGTTTTCAGGATAAACAGTGTTGCTGCTCCCAAGACACCTTGACTAACGTTCTTCTTGGATATTGATGGACATGTCTAATTAAGGTAAAAAGTATACATATGCATGCATACACACATACATAATACAATTTTCTTATACTTTTCTCATATGGTCAAGTGTTGTGGTTTGCAGCAACATGTTGATGTGCAAGGTAGGAAGGGAAGAGCAATCACTGAAAAATTAGTGTCCTTTTGTCTTTTGTCTTAAGAAAAATCCTGTGAATTCGAAAGCAGCATTCTCAACAGATCTCTGCTTCATCGAAGTTGGTAGAGGTGACCAGCATTAAACACATTGATTGGTTTGGCTTAAGTGGATTGGTTTTCTTCTTTATGAAGCACTTTCTTAATCTAAGGCAGCAAGTACTGCTATTTCTCCACTTTTTCTGAAGCATTCCTTTGTCAAAAAAAAAAAAAAATCAAATAACATAAAAATGTTCTTTTGACCAAAAAAAAAAAAAAAGTTAACGGAGAACATTTTCTCATTTTACTTTTTTTCTCCAGTTTTCTCGTGAGCCTTTGAGACTGGTTGTTATTTGGCCTCCCACATGCACCTGCCAATGACCAAATCAATAAAAAACTAGCAAATGATGTTAATGGAAAGAGAAATAGCTGACCACGCTTAGGTCATGATATATATTTTTAATAGATTTGAATACTTTGTTCTGGTTTTCTGTTGCATTTATATGCAGCAATCTAGTCATATTTTCTGTTCATAAAAATTATACCTAGTTCGGAGATTGGGATTAACTGTGTTGTTTTTAGTACTTTGCAACGATCGTGGTGTTCTTAGGAGCAGTACGATTTCCAGGTGTTCTGCCACCTGGATGACGTGCACAACCACAATTAAGGGTCATAATTTCCATTTGTGGTTCCAACATGTGGATAAAGTATTTATTGTTGTTGATTGTATTTCTTAGAAGCGCTTTATTAACAATTCTCACATGTAAGAAGGCACATTGCCCAAGTTTACCAGATAGTTTAGGCTTGCAACATGATGACCTTTAGATAATTTAAGGCTGATTAGGGACATGGTACTCAAGTTACTATAAGCTTGATAAATTAGCCAGAATGCTCAGGAAGTTGCTCTCTCTTCTGGGGAAACGGCCCTCAGTAAAAGGGCATATGGATGACCTGGTCCTCCTCTTACAAAACCAGGAGGCTAAAACCACTTCATGACCACTTGACTAGGTCTAGAAAAGAACGTGTAAAGTTGATTAAAAATATATATTTATTGGGCACTTATTGTGTGCTTTAGGAATAAGATAAGCTGAGGCAGAGAGCCTCAGAGCTGATCTTTCAAAGCAGAAAAGCCAGTTTATGGAAGCAGGGATTCAATATGTGAATCAGAGTGAGAAGCCTCCAAGGTAAGGTAATGGACTTGGGTAAGAGTTTTCCATCACAGAGATCTGGATGGCAAAATACACATCTGAATTCTGGGATCCAGTTTGCCTGGAAGTAGAGGGCAGAAATCAGGTTTTATGAGGCTAGATAGAGAGAGAGAAATTTCATCTGGGTAGCCAAACCATGGAGCTCCAAGCCAAAGTCCTTGAGAGTGGTCCAGGTATCAAGCAACATAGAGACCAAATAAAAACTCTATTAAGGAAAGACCTTTAATTGCCTCTTTGGTCCTATATATGTGGTCAGTGTGTGTCACAAAGGCTTAAATTTGTAGCATTGGGACAGAGAGCTCTAGGAAATTAATGCTTAGGAATTTCAGACAATGGCCTTTTGCAAATGTGGAACTTAACAGAGTTCTGAGCGAGTAAGGTTGCTTTTCACAGAACCTTTTCTTTTTTAAATTTTCTACATTGAAATAGCTGTTGGTCGTGTGTCTATAAATCACTCCTAACAGATACACTTAAGGGTAGCTTCTACACAGTTCATACAGAAACTGAGCTGCATCTCTTTCCCTCTTTCCTGACCACCAAAATTAGAAAATTCATCTGCTACAAGCTTAGACCAGCCCTGCGCCCCGATGCCAACGAATACAAGCCAGGATTCAATCACCTCTCAGCAGGCGCCAGGTGTCCTCAACCTTCAGTTGCATTTCTTGGCCTTGTCTGTGCACAGCGTTGGCTGAGGTGACCCTTCCTCACCCTGATGAAACAGAGGCCCTCACAGATCTTACTCTCTGGCCCTGCTCCCAAGAGACCTTCAAGCTCATGAAATGCTTCATGCAGAGTTTTGTAACTCTTGCCCTGTAAGAAAAGGCTTTTTGTTTTGCAGCCTTCAAGCAAAACTCTAAAATAAGACTATGGAAATAAAGTCAATTTACCACTCTCTCCCTACCAAGCACCACTTTTGTAAGTAAGGAACAAAATAGCCCTTTCCCCCCATCTCCCACACCAGCTCTTCCTCTCCTCCTCCTGGTCCCCTCAGCTCTCTAGCAGCCAATCTCTTTACTCCAGAATTGTCAGGAAAGCACTGGCTGACAGGTCATGTTATTGCTTCTGATCCCATTGGTCACATTGTGTAACATCTTAACTCCTAACCTAATTCGATAGATGCAGCTTGACAGGGCATAGCAGGGATGTGGTCTGGCTTCCCTGGAGCTGGGTTTAAGACTCCTCTGCTGGGGACCTGCACGGCATTCAAAGCATTTTAGGGCATATTTCTTGATGAAAATATGTGTAAGGGCAGCAGACCGTCCCTACCTATAGGGTTAGGTTCCAGGAAATGTCTGTGGTCATTCTTGTCTTCTTATTTGATGACGGTTAAAGATCCTAAGTCAGTATAAGAAAACAAACATATAAACTATATAAAATAAGTTAAGTCCTTAGACGATCGAGGTTGCAGTGACCGCCAGAAAACATTTTCAATGCATTTTCGTATTAAGTAAAAATGGTACGCCCGGTCAAGAGAATGCCAATGACATTGGACACATCTCCAGTTTAAAATAAGAAGGTTGAACAAGTCAGTTTCATTTACCATCCCTTGCCCAGGAGAAACTTTCAGCTTACATGTTTGTTTTACTTTGTTGCAACAAGCGTATCCTAGGAGAAATAGAATTCCCTTCCACAGTATCATGCTGTGTGTTCTATGCTAGGTTCTACAGACAGAAAAATAAAAGAGGTTTGTTTTTGTTTATATTTTGTTGATGTTCTCTTTTCTCATCTAGACTGTGAACTCTTTGAGGTCAAGGAACCAAAGAGTTCATTATATGCATTATGTACATAATGGTAATGAAGAGCAGAAGGCAGGTTGGAGAGAAAAGAGCTTGGAGCCAGGACTCGGGAGAAAAGCAGAAAGCTTCTGCAACATTTCAAATGAGGGGAGGAGGAGGGAGCAGCACACGCAACAGTGGCCGTGGTGACCAAAATGCGGAGAAAGGGGCAGAGAGAGGACACATCTCAGGAACACAGGGAAAGCACAGCGAAGGGGACAGCCAAGAAAATCCAAAAAATCAGGGCTTTAAGAAAATGGCTTGAATTTTCCAGATTAACGTGATTGTATTTCTCCCCCTGCTAGACCAATTTTCAAGGATTTTGAGTCCCTAGTAATTCGTTTTAGCACCTTTTAGACCATCTGTAGTGATCAACTGCCTGGACGCATTAAGAAACAACCTACTGATGAAATGGATATTTTTAAAAATTGTCTTATTTCTTTTCTTTTCCTTTTTGTCCCAAAGTGCCTTGGAAGTTAGAAGGGAAGTGTGAGTCATATACTGCCTAGCTGGGAAGGCTGGAGGTGCTGACGCCGTTACCAGATGATAGAAAATCAGGTTATAAGCCCTATCTGTTTTCCAGTGTCTCCATGAGGTGACATTAGGAGGTGATGGCTGCAGTTACTGGAGACATTTGTTCCAATGATATTCATAAATATACTTTGTTAGGCAGTTATGTCGAATCGACCTCCCTTCTCTTCCTCTCTCTACGGGGAATCAAATAGGCTGCCTTCAGCTGTTTGATTTCTCTCCCTGAGATAGGAGTGTGCTGACAGAGAATCTGGAACTCAGGTGAGATGGGAATGTGAAATCTAGCTGCAGTATGTGCACAGAAGGAAAAGGCAAGCTGAGGGTTGAAGGACACAGGGAGAATCTTAACTCTATGTGGAAACATTTGCATTTGAGCTGAATGATGAGCTGGCTGAGGTGGGAAGATAGCCATACCAGGCTGGTAGGTGATGGGCAAATTGGCAAGTCTCTTTCCCTTCTGGGTTGGGGCCTTATTTTTTGGATAGGTAGAGACGGTGGGTTTATTCTTCTGGGGTTCACGAAGTGCTTTGGAGAAGGGGACACATAATGAGGTTAAATGCTCCTGACTGTGTGACAACTCTCTGCACTTCAGTTTCTCTGTCAGATGAGCATTCGGCTACTCACCTTGCAAAGTTATTATAAGATAAAATGAAACAACACGGCATGTGGTTAGCCCAGCTTCAGGTATCAACCTAGGGCATGACCCTCAAGGATGCCAGCTTCCTTCCACACTCCTGTTCTCTCCTCCATAAAGACTGGGTGCACGAGAGATAGCAGTTTTCTAGCAATGCAAACAGGTTCGGTAATGAAACCTACCTCAGTGCATGAAAATGTACTCTGGTATGTACCCGACTTCTGGGGAATCTTGTTAAAATTTAGAGTCTTATTTAGTAGGTCTTGAGTAGGACCTGAGATTCTGCATTTTTAACTTGCTCTCAGGTGATTTGGATGTTGCTTATCCATGGACTGCACTTTAGGAGTAAGAACGAGCTGGGAATGGAGCTGGCAGGAGGAAATATCCTTGTAAGGGAAGCTAGACAGTTAAAGGAACAGTGTCCAAACTTATGTACAGACGAGTCATGTGTGAGGTGGGCAGATTCCTGTGGCAAAGGAAATTCCATTCCATTTTTGAGGCAAGATTGTGGATGATGCTCGTCTTGAAACGACCTCAAAGCAGGAAGCCCTGGGTAATTATTCCACGTCTAAAACTTCAATGGCTCCCGACTGCCCTTGCATTAAAGTTCAAATTCCTCAACGTAACTTCCATACCCGTCCTGATCCTGTTTCTCCACACACTCTTCCTGTGTGTTATGTTTTTTCCTACATTTGGCCATGTCTTTGCATGTGCTGATTCTTCTACCTGGAATGGTCTTTGCTCTCGGCTGCCTTGCCTACCTAACAAACTCCTATTTGCCTTTCAAATTTATTTTTGAAAATCAACTTCTCTATGAAAGTTAAACATTCATAGTGTGTGTGTGTGTGTGTGTGTGTGTGTGTGTGTGTATGTGTGTATTAAAGTCTCTAGCCATATTTCTGAGGATTGATGGAATCCAGGGCTATGTGTTCTCCCCCTGTAATCTGTGAGGTTCTTGAGAGTGGGGTCCTTGTTTAATTGTCTCTGTCTTCCTAGGACCTAGCTCAGTGTGGGCCAACTCCAGTCATTCAGCAAATTGTAGTTAAATTGAACAGAAGATTGGTTGGAGGAAACAGGTTGGGGATGATTATAACCTGCTCTAGGAAAGAACTTGTGAACATAAGGGGCTTTAACTAAAAAGTTGGAGGAGTATACCAGGGAAGGCCTTCATTTGAGAGGAGGAATTGTGTGCTCAGCAGAGTAAATTTGCATGCAGACTGCTCAGTGCAGGTTGCAGGCATCCTAGATGAAAGGGACCCCAGCCTGTGGATTAACCTATTGCTGAGTAGAGTAGAGTGATACTCTGTGATATTCTGACTTTGCAGTAGTATATATGCTTGTCATATATACTCCTGCTGAGTCCATTTAACCCTTCATGTTCTTTGCAGAAATAGGCTCCCCTGTCTCTCCTCCAGGTCTCACTCTCTTTTAGGAAAACATCTGAAGTAGCTAAGGCCAATATTGAACTTTTGAAATCCTGCTTGACAAATGTGACAGGAAGAATTAAACTTGAGTTCCACTCGGTGATGAACTTGAGTTAAGAAAAGGAGAAAGGGGAGATACTACTATATCTCCTGAATGAATTCTACCCTCTGAGCCCAAGGCTGGCTTCTTCAGTCCCTGCTTCCTTTAGGGTCATTCTCTATACCTACCTTTTCAAATTTGCAATCTAAGTCTCTCTATTCTGGAGTTAACATTTGCAAAAGTATTAAGAGCTTCCTGTATGTACGGCCCTATACATAGTGTGTTGGTTTGTCTGTTTTGTCTAAGCAATTCACATTGACAATTGATGAAAAACACTTCTATGCTGCCCAGGTAGGGAAGTGGACTCTAGACATGAACCCTGGCCTGATCATTTACAAACTATGAGACTCTAGGTAATTCTTTGTACCCTCAGATTTCCTATGTATAAAATGGGAATAACAATACTCATTTCACAGAGTTGCTGAAAGGATTAGACAGAATACTACATTTTATTCTGTTGCCTCTTTCTGAACACTATGTGCTTATGCCAATAATATTATCTCCAACCTTTATCATACATTGAAATACTATTTAGTTACCATATAAAAATGTCTTGTTATTAGGGAACGGAAAGCTATAAATATCCATGCAATAGAAAGTACTACTACAACATAGACCTAACATCTGTAACAGGATCTAAAGGCCAGTGACTTAACACATATGACATGCATGACATTTAAAATAAACCAATCAATTGTAAAGACAGAGCGACACTTTGAAGAAAAAATGGTGGCCAAAAGGGATATTAAACAAGGAATTCACTGGGGGAACAATGTGGCCAATAGGTATATCAAAGGCTTTTTACCCTCACTTACTGTTATTATTATTATTTTCTGTGTAAGGAAGTTGGTACTTAGAAGAGGAAAGTAACTTTCTGAAAGTGACTGTGAGAGTAGTTAGAAGAACCCAGCATGAACCTGGTTTCTCTTTCAGTTGCTCGTCTTTTAAAGAATGTATAGGTGGGAGCTCAACAATTATAACACATGGACACAGGGAAGGAAACAACGCACACTAGGACCTGTGAGGAGTGGCCGTCGAGGGGAGGGAGAGCATCAGGATAAATAGCGAATGCATGTGGGGCTTAATACCTAGGTGATGGGTTGATAGGTGCAGCATACCACCATGGCACACATTTGCCTGTGTAACAAACCTGTGTGTCCTGCACATGTATCCCATACTTAAAATTAATTATAAAATTTGTCCTTTGTTATTTCTGCTTATTTTGCTTTTCCAAATATATTTTGCATTAAACTCTTCTTGGATTTTGAAAGTAACACAAAGCAAAACAAAATTTAAATTCTCGAAATATTAATTGAAATTATAAAATGTAGACATTAAAATAAAATATTGGAAAATTTAATAAAGGTTTTCTTACTTCTATGTTCATCGCTTATTCTCTAAAATAACGTTTGCAGCCAGGTGTGGTGGCTCACACCTGTAATCCCAGCACATTGGGAGGCAGAGGTGGGCAGATCACTTGAGTTTGGGACCAGCCTGGCCAACAAGGCAAAACCCCATCTTTACTAAAACTACGAAAATTAGCCAGGCATGGTGGCACGTGCCTGTAATCCCAGCTACTCTGGAGGCTGAGGAGGAGAATCCCTTGAACCCAAGAGGCAGGGGTTGCAGTGAGCCAAGATCACACCACTACACTCCAGCTTGAGTGCCAGAGACCCTGTCTCAAAAAAAAAAATTAATAAAAATAAAATAAATAAAATAATGTTTGAGTTTACTTTTTCTTTGCCAAGCAATATGTGAGGCACAAATGTGAGAAAAGTGAGCAGAATGTAAGCCATGCCCTTGAGCACATTACCAATGCAGGGAGTAGACAGATCTATAAATAAATAATTTTCACATTTGCTTGGTTTACTACAGCCAGTTATAGTAACCATTTTTACTAATTGTAGCAAACATCTGATTTATAAAATGCTCTCTGTGATTACTCATGGCATCTGCACATGACAGAGAGTCACAGCATTTTATCTGAAACCCTTGGGGATAGATATTTCTTGTAATTTAGAATTTGAATGGCAATATGGTACATATTCTATATATTACATAACAACTTCAGCAGGGTCCAGGGAAAAGCCCATCATCAAGCATATTAAAATGTCTGCAGCAATATAAACATTCACATTCAGATACGTTTTTGCACCGAATGAGTGATGCAATGCATTCAGCTTTCAGAATATTTTGGATTTCAGAATTATAGATTAGTCTTATGAATCTATGATTTAAAAATTTTCAATATGTATTAATTTTATTTTTTTCTCTGCCTTATTGCACCAGCTAGACCTACTTAAATAATATTAAACAATGGAGGACAGAGTAGGCAAACTTGTTTTATCCCTAATTTACAGATCTGCATCTGGTGTCCCCTAATAAAAAGTTATTTGGTTGGAGGTTTAAAATAGGAATATTCATCATATTAGGAAAGAATTATTTTATTCCAACTTGAAAAATGAAAATTATTAAATTTTATCAAATGCATTTAGGGAATATTGAAATAATCATCTACTTTTTTATTACTAGCCTGCTTATAAACTTTTATTGCATTATTCAGTTTCCTTATATTGAAACTGGGTATGTTCCTGTTGGGTTATTGAATCAGTAATATTAGCTTGTTAAGCTCTAATCTGAAGTAGTTAGTTGAAGGTTTTGAATCTATATTCGTAGTTTAAGTTATTAGTTTTCTTTCTTTTTTGCAAAATATTTTATCACTTTGAGGATCTGGATCAAATCTTTCTTGTGAAACAAATTGGATAGTTTTCCCATCTTCTACTCCTCAGAACATATTATAATGAATGTATTTATGTATTTCTTGAATGCTTGAATTTAATCACTGTTGAATCTCTCAAGATCTAATGTCTTTGGGGCAGACAGTTCTTTAAGAGCTTTCTATGATTATTCCTCAGTTATTGGTCTGTTCTCATTTTCTGTTTCTTCTGTAACTTTCAAAACTGGATTATCTGTTATTAGATTGGGAAGATTAGAAGTTAAAGGAGTAGGTATTTTTATCCTGCCCAGCTGTGAATGCATATGTCTTTGTGTCACTGAATTTATAACAGTTTTTATTTACTCTTCTAATTGTCTTTTTTTTTTTTTTAAGCTGGGACTTCATTATAAGAGATTTGATTTGGGCCCAAATGTTCATCAGTTTATCTTTCACTTTGCTGTCTTTGAAATAACGTCTTAAAGAACAACTAGATTCTGAGAAAATCACATCTTAAAAGAACGTGAGAGACCATTTGGCATAGCCTACTGATGCTGGAAATGGTGAAATTGAGGTCTCAGCTGGTGAAATAACTTACATGTTATAGTGTCAGGAACAAAACCAAGCTCAGCCTGGCTAGTGGAATGTCATTTTAAAATAAACACAGCTATGAAACAGCATACATGTATTTCTCTTCCTTGCTGGCCTCAGAACTTTGCCTACCCTTGACTCCCAAGTATTATGTCCCACATGTGAGTTGGTGGATAGTACATGATGGTGTCCAGAGCCTAATGGATTGGCTGCCAGTCTTTCAGCTCCAGGGCACGTCATCAAATCGATAAATTTCTTCAATGCCAGCCAGCTATAGAAGGAAAGACAAGAGCAAGTCCCAGGAGCTGTTAGTGGCTTTCATTCTTTCTCTAGTTTATGTCTGCTCTTATTCATTATGGAGCATTGCCTAAAACCTACTTGAGGGTTTCACCTATTAATTTTTTCATAATTAAAAATACCAAAGCATCAGATAGTAAAGCTTTGACTTGAAGGAGTAAGAACCGTATTATGCCTAGGTAAAGATAGATCTAATTGATTTTGAAAATGGCTGTTTTTCTTAAACTAGATGTTCAGTTTCTGCCATCCTGTAGACTAACCATGACATCATGTTATGGCGAAAGCAAATGTGGGTTGAGAGACTTACTCTCACTTTTATCAATAAATATGACAAGGAAAGCACTTAACTGTGTGAATATCAGGCCTAGAAAATCATTCAGTGAGTTCATCTGATTCTTTCTCGAGAGCTGGACTTACTGAAGTTTCTATTATTTTCATAGCATCCATTTGAGACCCCATTAGAAAACTTCCGTGCTTTAAGTTTTTCTGGGAGTACAAATTGTTTTGCCTGGTCCTTCATGCATAACAAATAAACACAAAATAATTAAATACATGATGCTGAAGAACAGGAATGCCAGGAATAGAGGTGCTAATCTCCTGTCCTGAGGGTATGGGGTGGCACGATTAGGCAGGCCAAGGCTTGAAAGGGCAGAGTGATTATTTGGAGGATACTAGAGCAAAGAACCAGAAGGTGAGTGTAGGGAAGCTCTCCCCTGGAAAATGGAAGAAATTGAAGTTTTTAAGTTTGATTTGCCATTAGTTTTAAGTGTTGCACCCAGCGTAGGAAATGGGGAACAAAGCCAGTAATATCCACAGAAACAGAGAGTCAGAGATAAAAAACAAAACAAACAGTATAAAAAATTCATAGGTGAGAGATCTGTGTTAAATTACATAATAAGTATAAAGCATGTAGGACAGGGCCTGATAGACTGCTCAGGAAATGCTGTCTATTACTGAAATAGACTTTTAAATGTCTTTCTCTTTTCCTTTAAAGCAGGGTGTCCAATTTATTGGCTTCCCTGGGCCACATTGAAAGAATTGTCTTGGGCCACACATAATATACATTAACACTAACAATAGCTGATGAGCTAAAAAAAAAAAAAAAGAAAATGACAAAGAATCTCATGTTCTAAGAAAATTTATGAATTTATGTTGGGGTTCATTCAAAGCCATCCTGGGCCACAAATTGGACAAGCTTGCTTTAAAGCTTAAATAACCCTTATACTCTCTTCTTTTTCATCATCAAATCCCGTCAGAAAATACCTTCACAGTATTTTACAAATCTGATCCATTCTTACTTCTTCCAGAATTCCTTACCCAAACTATCAACATCTTTTCAAAATCGATGTCTCTTTTTCCACCGTGGGTCACTGCAGTGTACCCATCACCCAGAAAATCAGTTCAAGATGCTGGCTCACATGTCCTCCCATGACTTCCCAGGGCATGGAGAAAGTTTCATGTATTTGTACCATGACCTGAAGGCTCCCTCATAATCTTACCCCAGCCACCTTTCTAACTTCATCTCCTACCACCTTCTCTTATTTACTCCATTTTTCTTGATCTTAAAGAAAACCAAACTAGTTCCCACTCCAGGCCTTTTGCACTAGCTGTGTCCTCTGCCAGATATGTCTGTGTGTCATATTACCCCATGGTTCCGACTGTTCTTCAAGATTTTATTCAGACAGAGAAGCTTCTTAGAGAAGATTACTCTGAGGACTTATCCAAAATTCTACCTTCTCTGCATTCTCTATCCCTTTGCTGCTTTCTGTTTTCTTCACAGTGTATGTCTTTTCACCTTGGGATTTCCATTATAAATGTATGTAGTTTCCAGTTTGTAGCCTCTCTCTCTTATAGAATGTAAACTACATGAGGGCGAGACTTGATCTGTCTCATTTACAGTTGTATCCTCCAGGGATCAGAACGGTGTCTGGCATAAAGTAGGGAACTCAACAAATAGTTTTGAATGAATAAAAGAATCTGAAGATATTTCTAAGAATGTATGTTTGTATTTGACATAGTGTGCCAGGTACAACACGATAAGCTACAATAAAATAAGCAGATGAAAGTGTGATGGAGAAGAAAAAAATTAATGTTGGCAAATAAAAATTAGGCTGTAGGGAGGGTTTTCCATGAATTTCATTTTATAGTCAGGTTTTATACACTTGGTAGATGAGTCATATACTTGACTTTGTCAATATTTATTGACAACCTACTATGTGCCAGGAATTTTTGAAGACATAATTTTACAAATGTGCACATGCTCAGACACACAGAAAATTTAGTCTGCACATAATTACATAGATATATATAGATAGATAGTCTATATATATGTATGTAAGTATGTCTATCTGTATCTGTATTTATGTCTATATCTATATATCTATATAATCAACTCTGGTCAGCCCTAAGGGGTTGATGTCATTCTCCCCTCTTTATTTATTAGCTAGAAAGACCAAAACTCAGAAGGGCAAGTTTATCTTAAAAAAAAAAAAAAAAAAAAACAGTATATTTAAATAAGAGTGTAAATAATACCAAAGTTCAGTCTTTTCCACACTTAGGCACACATTTTGAAAGGTTTATTTATAGCTCCACTGCTTTCTAGATGTGTGATATTATTCAAATTAGTTGGCACCCTTCATTTTGCTTCATCAGTTGTAATATGAAAGAAGCAGATTTAGTCTGCTTATTCCAAAAAGTTGCTTCTAATTTAGAGGAAGTAATGAATGTGAAGCACTGAACATGGAGGTTCACCGTGTTCACCGTGAAAGGGAGAAAAATCGATCTGCACTGAGAACACACTGAGCTAATACAGAAAGAGAAGCAGAGAAGACAGATGATGAGAAGGTCTTGATGCTGCTTCAGTCTCCCCAGCATCCCGTCTTTCCTGAAGCCAGCTCGAATTCTTCCTTCTCCACCACTGGTAAATAGTAAATTTTCCTCTTTGACTTAAACTAGCAATATAGCTGTTGTTCAAAATTGAAAGGCTCATAACTAACACAGAGCCCTGCATTGACCTCTTTGGAGCCTTGCTGATGCAATTCTCACCATGCGAGGAGCCCTTTTATCAACAGTATACCTGACTCTAATATCTAGGAATGTAATGTTGAAAAACACTCAGTCTCTGCTTCCAAAGAAGTCCAATATTAATCAGAAAGCAGACATTTAAAAGAGATATATGCATGTTACATATGTGCAAAGTGTTGTGGGAAACCAGAAAAGAGGACACTAGGGATCCATGCTATCTTTAATGAGATCATGCAGACTTCCTTTTAAATCAGCAACTTTAATAGTTTTTGGAAATCTGATCAAAGCTTTAGAGGGTATCTCTAGAAAAAAAAATCTCAGGCCAAATGGTTGTTAGACTCACAGATATGTTAGAAACGTAACGTACCTTCCAATGCCACTTGTCCATGAGTTTAGTTTTCACCACAGTGTTTCTTTGCTTATTGGAAATCATAGACATCTTGCAGAAATAGTATAGCACTTTCCTCAGAAAAATGTGTACCTGCAGAATTTCTCATACGAAGTCATGAATTCTATGACCCCAGTCGAAATTCCCTACCATGTAGAATCAGCCACTGACCCCTTCAGCAGGCCTTTATGTGGGGTCAGGACTCCTCTGAATCCCACCCACAGGCAGTGCTAAGTGTTTTCTGCCATAAAAACCATGGCAAAAATGAATAGTGACTTGTTAAACAGCTTTATAATACGATTTGCCATCTATACTCGAATGTCTCAAAGTTATAACTGATTAGATGAAGCTCATGAGGAAAATAAGCCGTTTAACTTGACTTATTTTCCAAGAGTGAACTGTTCTCTAAGAAGCCAGAATCTAGCTCAGGAGTCTCTCTCTCTCAAACAATTGTGAGTTATGCAGCTTCTATCTGTAGGGCATTGTACATTTCCTCTCCACTGCTGCACAAGATGCTTCCTAGCCGTAGCTATTGAATTAATCAATCAAAATTTATTTTTATTGCACCATTCTGGAAAATCCACTCATGCCCCTTTCCAGTAACACTGAAAAGAAAAATAATCCATACCACTCAATTAAGAATAAAACGTATGTCTTCTTGATGATGTCTGAGTGGTGGCAATTCCAGTGGTCATTGTCTCTTGAAGTTACTCAACATTTAAGCCAAGACAGACTACCAGGGTATACCTGCAAGCAGATAAGTTTCATTACAACCACTAAAAGAAAAAAAAAAATAAACAATTTAAAAAGTAAGGGATCTCTGATGACCTAGTGTCTGTAGACAGAAGCAATAATAATAAGATGCATTTAGTGAGCACTTTCCCTTCTAAGTGTTCAAAGAGCTGCACCAACTAATATTTAATTCACCTCCACCACAGCCATGTGATTTATAACTTCTCCAGGACCCAGGACTTGAGTGAAAAAGATTACTCAGGCGTCCGGCAATGGTCTTGGCTGCTTAAATTGCTGAGGATATACATTTCCTGGCATTACAAGAAAGGGCTCTAGACTCTGGAATAAGGGAAGGGAAAGATGTTTGTGCTGGTGTAGAGTTAGGCACGTTGTCAAGATAGGACTGCCCTGGAAATAGAGAGCTTACCAGGAAGACTCATGGGAGACATCACCTGGAAGAGCCCAGCCATGGGTTGCCATTCTTAGCCTTATAGCTCCGTAAAGTCTACTTTGTTAATGGCCTAGAGTTGACATAACTCAAGGGAATTGCCTGACCATAACCTAACTATTAATACACAAATTCAAATGAAAGCAGACTACCTATCAGTGTGTTCATCTAAAATGCACAGATACTTCTTTGAGTGACTAAAGGGCAGCGTTTGTTCATGAGACATCTGTCTGGTTTCCCTGTATCAAAAAACAAACGAAAAAGCAAAAAACTTGGAAACTAACACAGTCATTGATGAACATGGAATCAGATTAAAGGCCACTTTTTTTCTGTTTCTTGAATTTATTCTCTGTCTCTTCCTCCCTACTTCCTTTTACTCTCCCTCTATTTTTGTTTCTTATGTCTATAGGTCTTTCAATATGCAATTTTCCCCACCTACAGCATTGCCTTTGCTTACCTACATGTATGTGTGTGCACACGCACACACATTTATAAACACATGTATACACACACACACACACACACACACACACACACACTTTGCCTGGCCAACTCCTATCATTCCTTAAATGTCAGATTCTTATTAAATGTTATCTGAGGCCCTCATACCAGGTTAAGTTCTGTTATATACTCTTACAGCACCACACATCTCTCTCTCTCTCTCTCTCTCTCTCTCTCTCTCTCTCTCTCTCTCGTAGCATTTATTATGTGGCATTTTAGTTAAGTTTTATTTTCCATGAGATTGTAAATTCCATGTGGTCAGAGATGGGTAGCATCTGGTTCATCATCCTCTCTATAGCACCTAACAAGGTATCTGGGATATCTAGTATATACTGAGCTCTTAATAACAAGAATACAAATTATAGATAACATGTTTAAAGCATTCAGATGTACCAGGCACCAGGCTAAGAACTTTGCATGTATTATATAATCTTCACAATTTGCATTTATGTACCATGGTCAGCATTTTCAAAAAAGGAAAATGAAAACTGCGAAGATGAAGTCACTTTCTTAGCTTGGGTTCCTCAGACACAAATTCTGAAAATAGGATTCTAGTGCAAGTGGTTTATTTGAGAGATGATCTCAGGCAACATCTACTGGGAAGTAGAGGAATGAGACAGGACAAGGAAAACAGCCAACAAAGGGTGCATCCTCCAGTCAGATACCACTGTGGGCAACTGAACTCAGTGCCCTGGGGAAACGCCAGCAGCCAGTGCAGAACACTTACATGAGAGTTATCCCATCAGAAGAGCAAGGGAGATGGGGTACCTATGTACCACCTTCCATCACTCATTGGTTGAGGTCTGCTAAGCGCAGGTTTCAGGGGCATTATTCCCCAGCCCTCTGGCCCGCTGTGTGCATGCAGGCACAGCAGGCTCCAGCCATAAGAGACAGCCCTGGAGGAGTTGGAAGGCATGTGTACTGCCCTCCTGTAAGAAGAACTAAGGCATGTAGGAAGACAGCAGCTGCCAAGGTTACACACTCAAGTTCTGTTTTTAATCAGGGACAATACCAGGATGGGGACCTGAGACTCTTTGACTCCAAAGTATATGATTTTAATGACTATCTTCATACTCATATCTTAAACAAATGAATACAAAGAAGGAAAAAGAAATAAAGTGAAGAAATAAAGATTATCAGGAAGAATTTTTTGTGAGAGCTAAGCATAGGTCTGATAAAGCTTTTCTCTCCTCAAAGAGAAATGCTTTTTTAGCTACTGGGGTGTTGGTGCTTTCTGGATTCAGTGTCTCTCCTCTTGGGGAGCATTGCACTGTTGTGTCAGCTTTCTTTCTCTTTGTAAGAAGGTAAGGGAGCTCATGGTAAGGGAACTCCTCTGCTTTGGTGCTCTATATTCTTTCTGAAGATATGATAATATACTGATTTGGCCACAGTCAAGTCTTGACCTATCCTGGGAACTATTCTGTTTCTATGGTGATTGCCCATACATCAGCTGTCAGCTGTTATTCATTGATTTTCTAGGTCCAAAGCTCAGATTACTGAGGGCACTATTTATGGTTGCCAGAAAGCCCTGTATCCTGCCCGTATATTTCTTCTCTTCTATTCTCTTCCTCCCCTCATACTTATCATCTTATTCTATGCAGGCTTCAAAATTAGATTGCAGCTCCAAATTTAGTTAATCCATTTTATTGTAAGATAGTGGTGTCTCTTTCACAATACAATAGCTGTGTCTTGAGAATAGTCATGTGTTAATTCGGTTCTTGTTAATAAAATCTTTTTATACTGCCAGTAATCATATCCTACAGTTTATGGTCTCAGTCACACCATTTAGCCAGTGCCTGTATGTCATCTGTACATCTGTTTATTGGTGAAATCAAGTCTTATGTCCAGTTCAACACATGTATGTTGAGCGCCAACTATGTGTCAGTCACTGTGGTCATGACCAAAATGTGAATAGGACATGTTCCCCGTCCTTAAAGTCTGGCTGGGGAGACACATAAAAATGTGATGTCAGTACTTGGTGATATGTAGTATCACAGAGTTCAGCATGAAGTCATGAAAAAGGTTGTACAAATTAAAACAGCCTAAAGGAAGGAAAGAAGGTCAAAGAGGTCACACAGGGACATAATTTCTGTGGTATTGGGTTGAAAAAACAATCCAGCTTGTGAAAAGTCTAAGGTGTGAGCATGAATATTTCTTTCAGGTAATTGTAAAAGGTCCATTGGATCAAAAAGTGGAATGGCAGCTGAGTGTGCTGATCATTCCCCATCTAGACTCCTCTCATGCTCTCTCCACCAGTATCAGTTCAGCCCTGTGCCTTGGGAGGCCCACTTGGCTGAATTGCCTTTGTACCTTGGGTTGATCCCTCACTGAGGAGACTGGTGAGTCAAACTTGGACTTTTTGCCAGGTGAGAAAGCTGAACTTGATTCTACAGGCTGGTTACATGTCAAACTGTGTTCCATAAACTACTTGGATTAGAGGGGGGCAACGAATCAGGAGCAGGGTGCAAGCAAGTGGTAGATGTATTCTCCCCCTCTGACTCTACTGAAGTTGCTGTGCTTACTAGTGCTGTAACATGAAATTTGTGAGGTGGGATATTCCCAACAAATACCACTGGAAGGAAGGAAGGGAGGGAGGAAGAGAAGGAGGGAAGAATGGATGAAAGGAAGGGAAGGGAGGGACGAAGGGGAGGGGAGAGAACAGAGGGGAGGGGAGGGGAGGGGAGAGGAGGGGAAGGGAGGGGAAGGAAAAAAGAAGAATCTCAGGGTAATTTGGAGTCAGAGAATTTGAATGAATTTGATGCTGGGGAGTAAAATTATCTTATATGTAATTTAGAAAAAGCCTTATGGCCTAAGAATAGAAGGTGAAGTAAAGGGAGTGAAACTGAGAAAGGAAGATCAGTGAGGAGGCTATTGATAGACTTCAGGTAAGAGGTGATGAGCCCTAATCTAGATTTGTATTTGTTGTTATGGAGAGGAAGGATTGGAATCCAGGTACAACTGGGGCATACAGTTAGTAGGATTTAGTAAGGGATTGGATTAGGAAAAAATAATAATAACATGCGCCCATAGGGTTGTTGTAAAGGTCATTTTTATGAAATGTGTTTTGAACTGCTAGAGGAGTGCAAATATTAATTATGAGTGTTACTTCAACTAGCTTATAGCTCTCTTTATTCCTAGCAAGTGTTCTTTCCATGTACCCCTCCCATGATTCATTGTAAATTGAGCTTTTCGCTAATTGGATTTGTGGAAAGCAATAGAGAATGCCATTTGGCTACTTCCTCTTTAGGGAATGTTAATATTCAAATCTCCAGGTCATTATTTAGAATCCACACTTCTAACATGAGAAATTTAAAATTGTGTGTCAGATTAATCTCTAAAGTAAGCTCTCCTTTGCCTCCAGATGAGCAAATATTTGAACTGGAGGAAGACGATCTTTTCTGCAACTTACAAGTATTTGACCAAATCATCCAATGGTGGTAGATTCTGATATCCTGAAGGGGCATATAGGAATCTTGGCTTATACCCTATGTTATTAATGATAAGGAGGCTGATGATGAAGATGATAATGATGATAACTTTGATAATCATTATATTTACCATATTTTAACACCTATTCTGTGCCCGTAAATATGCTAGGTCCTTTCCATTGTTTAATTTAATAATGCTCAATGTTATGACAATTTTACAGTTCAGAAAACTGAGGTTCAAAAATTTTAAATAACTTAAATTCATTCAGTTAGTAAAATATAGAACACAGATTTAATCCCAGCTCAGTTTGCCTGGCTCCACATCCCATACTCCTTATTCCTAGGCAGGTGGATCAAGTACCCAGGCTTCTGTCTCTCCTCACTCCCCAGTCTCAACTGAGGCACCAGCCTTATCTCCAGGCAGAAAGTATTTTCCTTAAACATTCTGGCCTTGTCCACAACTAGAGTGGATTTTCCTGATTGGGACAATCAATACATGGAGCAGACCTCTCTAAGCAGAGAAAGTGACAGGGCTTTACCCAAGAACAAACAAAATGACATTGTCTGTCACTCTCAGAAATGTAGGTTTAATGTGTCAGACTAGGCAAACTGGACTGGTGGGAGACTGGAACATTCTTCTAGCTTCATGTTAATGTGGATCTCAGAGAAATCTGGTAAAAGACTTCAAAGCAGACACTGAAGCTATCTAACTGTGAGCTGAAACCCATGCACTGACATATCTGGATCTTGGAGAGAATTAAGGATAGAACAAACCCATTTTCTCATGAAGTTTTTAATTTTCCACCTCCACTTCTGAAGAGGTATATACCTCATCAGTGTGTCTAGTTCCCCATTCCAGCCCTTTTCTTTCAACTGCTTAAGAGTGGAGGCTCTGAATTCATCCCTGCTCAGCCATTTACCTACTATGTAATCTTTAGTAAATTTCTAACTCCTCTCAACTAGTATTTCCATCTATACAAATGAGAATAAGACCACACCTTAGTAATGGGCATGATAAAATTGTATCCATTCAAGTAGATCAAAATTTTATTAAACATGAAAAACCCTTGTATTAATACCTAACAGCTAATGAGAGCTTGATACATATTAGATATTAGTTATGATTGTTATGCATATATCATAATACATATGCATATAAATGTATATGTATGCATATATATATATACATATAAACATATACACATATGTTTTGTATATGTATATATTTTTAGCTGTTGAAGCAGATAAGACAACAGAGAATGCCTCGATTTGGAATCCTTCCCTTCTTTATGAGTTCCCTGAGTCTTCATTTTCTCATTTATAAAATAAGAGAGAACAAACACAACTACTTCAATGTGTTCTTGTTATCATTATTAATATGTATAAAGAATTTAGCAGAGACCTGACATTTAATAAATAGAAGTTATTATTCTGAAGAATAATATGGAGGCTTGGGAGGCAAATCAAAGACAAGTCAAAGGGACAATTTTGCCAGCTGTCATTTTCCCCCTTTTCTAAGAATGCTTTTCAGATGTGCTTTTTAACTCCTCTGGCCCTTAGCTTTCTCATGTGTAAAATAGAAACAATAATAACTTGCTGATGCATATATATTTTATGAGGTAAATATATATGACTGATATAGATGTAATTTATGTAGATGTAGAGATATAAGTGTAGCTATATAGACATAACATGGGTAAGTGGCTAGAACAGTGCCTGGTGTATGGTGGCTACTAAAAGTATCTCAGTTTTCTTGTTTTCTTCTTTCTTCCTCCTCTCCTTCTCACCCATCTTATCTTGCCTAAATTTGTAAGTTCTAGATGACTTTTTACTCTATTGTAATGATTCAGGTTATCATATTTAACCTCTCTGTCCACACTAGACTAATTAGACTCTGAAATCCTTGGAAATAAGATCAATGTCTGGTTCATTTTGTGTCTTTCATAGTACCTACCAAGTGGCTAGCAGAAAGAAAATATGCTATAGATATGTGTTTGCTATGGTTTGAATGTGTTTCCCCTCCCAAACTCAGGTTGAAATTTAATTGCCATTGTAACAGCACTGGGAGATGGGACCGTTGGCAGGAGCAGAGCCCTCATGAATGAATTCATGCTGTTATCTAGGGGAGTGAGTTCCTTATAAAAGAATGAGTTCGGCCGCCTTTTGTCTCTCTCTCATTCTCTCCTTACCCTTCCATTATGTGGTGCCTCCTACCACATTATGATGGAGCAAGAAGGTCCTTGCCAGCAGCCTGCACCTTGATCTTGAACTTCCCAGCCTCCAGAACTGCAAGAAGTAAATTTCTGTTCATTATAAATTATTCAGTCTGTGGTATTCTGTTATAGAACCACAAAATGGACTAAGACAGTGTGGAATATGTGTTGTTTGTCAGTAAAGTAAGAAGATAATTTATACTTACAAACTGAAGGCAGTGAGAGAAGATTTTGAAGAAGGTTGTGAAAACAATTTTTTGAATTGAGTGTAAGAACCAAGTGTACTATGAACGTTGACAACAATGTTAAGATGTAGAGTAGAAGGAGATGAGTAACATACTGACTGACTACTGTATTTTAGGTTGTCTGCCATCCATTTTGGCATACAATTACTTAGTCAGCTAAACAACTTTATGACCTAGGCAATAATATTTTTCTTTCTCTCTAATGTAAGCCATACTAACTCACTAGTACAACATTTTTGTACAGTTCCCTTTATATGTCCCTTATTTATGTCTATATGCCATTTAGTATGTATAGGTAATTACAGAATGGAAAGGGATCTGCAATCCTACCAGACTGTAATCTAGTGTCTCTGGTGATTTTCTTTTGTAATGTCTTTTAAAAGTCCCATGTATACCAAGAGTTTAAGAAACTACAGTCATGTGTTTCTTAACAAAGGGATACATTCTAAGAAATGCATCAGTAGAAAATTTCATTATCGTGTGAACATCTTAGAGTGCACTTACACAAACCTAGTTGATATAGCCTACTACATACCTAGGCTATATAGTATAGCCTATTCCTCCTAGGCTATAAAACTATAGGCATGTTACCATACTAAGTCCCATAGGTAATTGTAATATGATGCTAAATATTTGTGTATCTAAACATAGCTAAACATAGAAAAAGTGCAGTTAATATATAGTATTGTAAGCTTATGAGACCAGCCTTGTATATTTAGTTTGTCCTTGGCCAAAATGTTGTTATGTGGGGCATGACTGAAATTGTTGAAATAGGTATAGATGGAACTTGGAGGGGACAGTCCAGCCAAAGTCAAAGACTGAGCAAAAGAATTATTTTGTGCCTTTTACCTTGAACTTAGTTGTAAAGATGGGAAATGTTTATAAGACTTAGGGATAAGGGGCTTTGAAAAATTATCTGGAGATGATGGGAAGGTCCTGGGTTCTTAATTCCAATTTCTCTGTGTTCTTGCTCCTCCTACACACAATCCCCCAATATTCCCTACCCTCCCAAAAGGAAATTTTTTTTTTTGCTTGTCTTCCTCAAAATAGCCTTGATTTTCTTAAACTTACTTTGAAATAACAAAATACCCTTGGCTCCAGTATGGTATGTAATACATTTTCATAGTCAAGCACTAATAATTATGATAATAACTAATATATACTGAATGCCTCATATGTGCTGGGTGCTCCACTGTGGACTCCCACATTATTATTATTTTATTTATTTATTTATTTATTTATTTTTGAGATGGAGCCTTGCTGTGTTGCCCAGGCTGGAGTGCAGTGGCGCGATCTCAGTTCACTGCAAACTCCACCTCCCTGGTTCAATCAAATCCCCTGCCTCAGCTTCTCAAGTAGCCGGGATTACAGGCACATTATTTAGGCCTTTTAACAGCCAGTGATTTAGGTACTATTATTATGCCCATCTTATAGATGAGGAAATTGTTGGTTAGTAAAATGAAGGAATCTGCCCAAAGGTAACTGCAAACAGCAGGTTTGGGATTTGAACACAAAGCACTTTGACTCCAGAAACCATGTAATTACCCCTTCTTTTTACCCTTCTTGCTATAGAATTCTTCCATTCACCCAAACATTTGCATTACTGTTATTGAGAACTATAGGAGGCCAAGTGTTGCATTATACAAAGAAAATGCAGGCATTAAAAGAAACACCCTATATCCTCAAGAAATTTTACAATTAATGAACAATGTCACTTAGAATGAGCTGTAGACCAAAAAACAGTTTTTCGACTGCAAAAATCAGTATTGATCTGCAGTTGAAAAATGCTGGATCAATGCAATTTTGGGGGATTGAGGGAGGCTGCCTCAAGAAAGGCAACATACACAGTTAGACAGGAGAGAAGAAGAGGGATGCTGAGAAAAAAAAGAAATATAGAGTTTTAGAGCTACATCATGGGTATTTTTTTCATTCCTCCATTGGATCCTTCAACATTTCTTGAATATCTGTTATTTTAAAGGCTCTGAGCTGGGTGCCAGGGGTATAAGGTGAAAGAACAGGATTCATATCTCCATGAGCTCCTAATCTAGTACTAGGAAGGGAGTTACAATGCATGGAACAAATAAAACATAGAAACCACCATGGCCCAATCTCCAGTCCCAGTCTACCTCATCGGGTCATGGCAAATGTATCTTTCTGAGGTCAGATACAGCTTCAGAAATCTTTCAACATGGAGTTCCAGTTATACACTACAATTAATTGGATTTAGCATTTGAAATGGAACCTGTTTGCTACTGCATTCTAGTAAAACGGCAGACATGGAGGCATATATGAGTGAGAGTGGGTACAGGGATCATAGAGTTCCAGGGTCAGTCCTTAAAGAGTGTCCAGAGCAACCATCTCACTTTTCAAATGGGGGAAATTAAAGTCCAGAAACAAGTATCAAAAGAGAATTAGGTCACAAACTCAGATTCCCCATTCCCTTTCTACCATATCACAGTTCCCTCTTACTGAAATGTCCTGTGCAGTGAAGTGGGCTTCTGATGGAGTCAAAGAAAATGAGCCTTATGTCTGCAAGTATCTGCAAAACCTTCCTAGGGGTGAGGAAGCTGATTGAGTTGGGGATGAGAAGGCCCCTGGGGCTGCTTCCTAGAGCCTGGTGCTGATCTACTGATTTTTATGCCATTTCTTTTAACTAACATGTAAAAAACAGACAGCTCTGTCAGCTTGTGCCAAGTCTTTTGCATCTTCAGCTTGGCACACTGGGGCATGAACTTGAGATATCTGTGAGTGAAAGTTCACAATGCTAAAATGGGAAGTATTAATGAGTGGAACCACCATGCATGCACTTACCAGGATCAATTTTCCACTTAGACAGCTTTTGCCCAGTTGTAGTAACTACTAACCAATCTATACTCCCTCATGGATTAAAGCGGAAAGGTCAGGAATCGTAAAATCATCCATTTCCCACTCATTAATATTCAAGTGTGGGCTCCTGGACCTGCCCCAGGCTGCATCACAGTGAGAACTTATTTATAAACAGGTTAGAAGGAGATCAACGGCCCAGACTATGTAGAAATATGGATTTGCATGCAGTTTTCTGACTGAATGAGACCATACGTGCCAACATGATAGTTGGCAATTGACAAGAGAAATGTGGTAAAGAATGAGGACCAGTGTGAGGTGAGTGAGACCTTTGTTGCCAAGTTAAGGGGCTTCCAAAAAAACTTAGTAATCAAGATAAATATTGCAATATTTTTAAAATTTTAAAATATTGCAATATTTTTGACATTTTAAAAAATATTACAGTTTTTAAAAATCTCCTAACAAGGAGATGAACTGGGATTCAGATTCCCAATGATCTGTTCTTTCCAGCACACCTTTCTGTTACAATATGAGAAGCAGAAGCCTTACAAAGGAACATTCTTATACAAAAACTGGACATTTATAAGAACGCTAAATAGGAAAAAGATATGAAGCATAACGATAAGCAAGAAGTTTAGTCCCTTTATCATATAAACCCAAGAAATCTATTGTACCCATTAAATACCTCATTAAAATAAAAATATATAAAACTCACACTTGTCATCCCAGCACTTTGGGAGGCTGAGGCAGGTGGATCCCTTGAGGCCAGGAGTTAGAGACCAGCATGGCCAACATGATGAAACCCTGTCTCTCCTAAAAAAAAATACAAAAATTAACTGAGTGTAGTCGCATACCCCTGTAATCCCAGCTACTTGAGGGGGCTGAGGCAGAAGAATTGCTTAAAGTAGGAGGCAGAGGTTGTAGTGAGCCAAGATAGTGCCGCTGCACGCCAGCCTGGGTGACAGAGCAAGACTCTGTCTAAAGATAAGTAAAATAAAATAAAATAAAAAATATAAACAGATACCAACAAAACCAGCATTTAAATTGGGAGAAATCAAGAAAGAACTATGAATATTGAGAAAAATCTCACAAAGATTTGGAAGACACTAAAATAAAAATATGTGAATAATAGCTACTTCATGTGCAAAGGGTGGATAATGATCTCTAATTCAGGTTGTTGCAAGGGTTAAATGAAATAGTGAGTGCTAAAGGCCTGACCTATAGCAAAGTGACCCATGCAGTTACTGTTCTTAATATTTTTGTTTGTAATCAGACAGAACTGCGTTTAAATTCCATGTGTCATTCATGCATGATCTTAGGAGCTTTGATCCAGGTTAGGTTTTTTGTTTCTTAAAATCTACAAAATGGGGACAAAAGCACCTCAATTAAAAAAAATTAAGTATCATAAATATCTGACCAAGTGCCTAAAACATTGTGCATATTTAGAAATTGGTGGTAGTAATTGTTATTGTAATTGGGAAAGAAATTTGTTATTTCAAACACTACTGACAGCAACTGTTTTTGCTTTCTAAGAGGAGTGGTAATGTGAGTCATATCAGAGGTAAAATAAATCTCAAAGCTATTCCAATCCTCTTTCAGAAAACGATGGAGGAAGATAGAAGTCGGACATTTGAAACTTGTCATGTTTTGTGAGTTGCTGAAGGGTGCCCGGGGGCAGATGGTCCTTTCTGTTATCAGAGATGTTAATGAGTTTTGGATACACAAAGAGAGTCAGGCAGTAGAAAATTTCTGCTTTGATTCAATATAAACTCAAAGCTTACAGAATTACAACCATCATCCAGAGGCATGTCTATAGGTACACTATACATCTGGGTATTCCTAAACATCTGAATGGCTGACTGCGTCTTTTGTACTTTTACCCAAACATTTGGGATCAATATCAGAAAATAGAGGACAGAATAATGACTTCAGGGAAGCTGTCAGATTGAATGTCTATAATTGTAGCTTGGAAAAGTAACACCCGGATCTGCTATGTGATACAAGAGCTGAGAGAAGTAAATTGCCTGTGAGCCAATAAGGAAGGCAGGTGTGATTGTGATTGTGATTATGAGTGATTTTAGTCCCCCTAATTGTTGTCAGGAAACCTGTGAGACATCAGCGTGAGGAGGAGGGAATGACTGATGTCTAAATGATGAGTTCCTGGAGCCATGTGTCAAAGACAGCCCACCGGGGATAATTCATTTCTGGATCTAGTGATACCTCATGTCTGGGACATAAGTGAATAAGCAATAGTTCAGCCATTTGACCTAATATCCAGGATTGGACATAAATAGTATTATCTGGAATTCAAAATCAGTTACTAGTGAGACAGGCATCCTTGGATAAATAAGGTGGCAATGTCATCTGGAATTACATGCAGACCTTTTTGAGCATCACGTAAAAAAAAAAAAAAAAAAAAGTCAGGCATTAACAGTGCTGGCAGCAGCCAACCTGTGGACAGACAGCGATACTCCAAGAGTACCTTGGCTCAGACAACAACAATGTTAGCGAAGGAAAGGACTTAAATTATTACTACCAGGGCTCACAAACAAGTAGCCTGCAGGATGAGTTAGTCTTCAGGGGATAGGTTGTCTTTGGTATGCTCAGTGTCAAAACAAAAAAACACTTTTTCCTGCTTTATGCCAGGTGCCTTTCCATGATTTTTTTTTTAACATTACTGTGCCACTCAAAGGATTCCAGTTTGCAAGACCTGAAGCTCATCTCTTTGTTTTGCAGATGAGGAATTCAGAGTTCAGAGAATTTAATGTTACCACTTATTTCAGGTCAACCGTATACCCAGAATGGGTCTGGATGACTCAGTAAAGCATTTATTCAAATGATTTTTTTGCACCTATTACATGCCAGTACCACTTTTAGTTCCTGACTTTACAAGGTAGACATAAAATCTGAATTTCTGGAATGTATCGTCTAGCAGGGGAAAAGCCCAGAAACGACATGGCGCATGGTACATGCTCATTGACCATTGGCTGCCTGAATATTTGGGCCTTAGGAAAACAAAAAAATTTACTATATACCTTTTTTATTGTTGTTTTATTAGTTTGAGTTTCGTGTCTTTGAGCAGCTAATCATTGCAGCAGTAGCTGGAAATAGTCTTAACTGGAATGAAGTTCATGGGGCAACAAAGACCTCCTTTATACAGGGTTGTCAGAGATAAAACATGTGGCTTTCACAGATAACCAAGAAATGTTATTTTACTAGAATAATTTTATTTTTTACTCAGAATTCACATGCAAATAGACTCTAGCTTAGGAAACGCATCTCTGGCTGCATGTAAACTATAATACCACTGAAAATTCTAGCCAGCTATTTTCTATGTATTTTACATATAAAATATTACCACAATCACCTCACAGTGTGTGTGTCTATTATTATTTTCATGCAACAAGATGAAGAAACTGAGGCACAAGAAGTTAGTGTTTTCAAGTCCACACAGCTAGTAAGCCATAGAGCTGGGATTTAGAGGCACATCTGTATGTTTCTGTTTCCACAGCCTTCCCAATGCTCAACTTCAATGTCCTCTCTTTGGTTTTGCCACATAGAAGAAATTGTTTCTAGGAGAATAGGCAGAAATTACAAAGCCATGGCTTTGCCTTTATACTATACATTCCAGGACCAAATTCTGGGGCCATGATAAAGGGATTGAGAGACTAGTAAATGCTACCAGTTATTTAGTTTCATTAGAGAAAGGCCAAAGCAAAAAAAAGGAAAAAAGTTACCTTGTGTCTCACATAGCATAACATTCTTTGCCCTGTGTTTTTTTTCTGCCAATCGCAGTCTCTAATTATATATTGAACAACTGAAGAAGTGGGAGGAAAGAACATTTTAGACACGGCAAAAAGAAATGCCCTTGGTTGGGTACAGCAGCTCACACCTGGAATCTCAGTGATTTGGGAGGCCAAGGCAGGAGGATTGCTTGAGGCCAGGAGTTGGCGATCAGCCTGGGCAACCATAGTGAGACCCCTTCTCCCTAAAAAAATTTTTAAAAAGTCTTAATTAGCTTGACATGGTGGCTACTATGGTTGTCCTAGCAGCTACCATGGGCTGCTGAGCTGGGAGGATAGCTTGAGCCCAGGAGTTTGAGGATACAGTGAGCTATAATTGTGTGCTACTGTACTCTAGCCTGGGTGACAGAGAAAGACCCTGCCTCTAATAAAACAAAAGACAGTATACAAACAAAAAAACAAAACCAAACAAAAGTACCCTGAGGTAGATGTATACTTACTGAGTTTTAATTTGCTACAGCCCCTGGGGCTATGTGACAAGTGGAAGACAATGTGGGAATGACGAAGAGGCCTCAGGTGACTTTTGGCAGGTGGGATGTTCTTTGTTTTATGAACCTCACTCTATAAAAACCACCTATTTCCTCCCCCCACACCCCCACAAGATGTATAGAACTACTATTGGCCTTCTAGGTGGTAAAATATTATCCAAGGTTCTAGCAAGACAATGTGGGTCATTGTTGAATTTAGGTGGTGGTTTTATCTTGTGTCTTTTTTTTTTTATTGTTGTGGATTCAGTAGCTATTTTATTGGTGTGATAGTAATTAATGATGTTTGTCAAATATTGTCAGTCTCTGCCTCTTCGGGATACATAATGATCTTGATTTTCTGGCTGCTTTATGTTTGAGTGATGACAACTGTGGATAGATGATGTGTTGAAAGCTGCCCTCTTCCCTTTGGCCGGCTGGACAGCAATTTAGAAGACAGTGTTTTCATTAATCTGGGAGGCTGAGTCACTGAAATCAGGATAGCCCATGATAACCACATATCACCCATAATGGACTTGTAGAATGAATACTGTTAATATTTTGTTTATTTTAAAACCACTGTAAGTTGGAAGCTGTTACTGCAATGTAACCTAGCTCATCCTGACTGATAAAATTGAACAATTCAGAGAGACTGCTTGAAGTAATTCCAGCCAGAAGCAACTTACACCAGAAGTTCCTAATGTGATCACAGAGATATGTGCTGTTTAACATAAATACAGCCCTCTACTCTGAGATGACATTTTATTATATTTAATTATTTAGTTTTATGAGCTCTTATTAGTCACTGAACTCACAAGCCATTGTGAAAGTTAAACTCAAATTTCTTAGGAAATATAAATATATTTAATGAATATTTTTTAAAAATGATCTGTCCAGTAAAAGCAAAATTATAGTGGGCTGCAAATATGAACTTAGAATTACAGTTATCATAATGATGTCACATCTATACTTGAAATTTTTTAATGGCTTTCCTGTATATTCATGACAAAGCTAATTACTTAGCCTGAGCATTTCTCTCCATGATAGGATTCCACACTTCTTGCTCCAACATCTTCTCTCACAACCAGATGGAGCTGCTTGTGAATCAGGAGTATGAAGTGCTTGCCCATCTCCTGTCTTGACACATGCTGTTGCTTTTCTCTGAGGCACATTTTAATTCCTTTGCCTTGCCACTTGTCTTAGTTCGTGTGAGCTGCTATTATAAAATACCATTGACTAGGTGGAATATCAACAACAGACATTTATTGCTCACAGTTCTGGAGGCTGGGAAGTCCAAGATCAAGGATTTGGTGTCTGGTGAGGGCCTTCTTTCTGGTTCATAGATGGCATCTTTTTGCTGCAGTTTCACATGGCAGATGGAGCAAGGACCTCTTCTGTAAAGACACTACTCCCACTGAAAACTGGTCTGGGCTTTGGAAGGGGACATAAGCCAAAGATCAGATTTTATGTCCCCTTCCGAAGGCCACACCTCTATAGCATCACTTTGGGGATTAGGATTCTAACATATAAACTTAGGGGTGGGTTACACCATCATGCAGACCATAGAACCACTCTTTACTCCTCTATCTTTCAGCGTGAGTATAATCCCCTTCAGAAAACTTCCCCCTTCACCTTCACAGTAAGTTAGGAGTCCCAAAACATCCCATGCTTTTCTCTAGGATAGTATGTACCATAATGTGTTGAAATTATCTATTTATTGATTTACCCTCATTATAAACCTATATACTCCTTGAACATAAGAACCATTTTGCTGATTGCATTCCCTCACCACCAACACAATGTCTGGCACACAGTGAGAACTCAATAAGGATACACTAAATGAATAAACAAAAGTAACATAGTAAATGCTTTTGCCAACTTACTCGCTGTCACCTAAGTCACTAAGTCATTCCTTGGCCAATGCATTCATGAATCTGCATGAATTGTCAAAATAAGCATTTGATGTTATCATTTCCTGAATTAAATCAGGTACTTTGTCTTTTTTCTTTTTGAGGCAAGGCCCCTAAGTTGCCCAGGCTGAGTGCAGTGGCACAATCATAGCTCACTGCAGCCTCAACCTCCCAGGCTCAAGCAATCCTGCCACCTCAGCCTCCCTAGTAGCTGGTACAACATCATGCCTGGAAATTTTTTTATCTCCCTGTATTTCCCAGGCTGATCTCGAACTCATTAGGTCAAGTAATATTCTTGCCTTGGCCTCCCAAATTGCTGGGATTTCAGGTGTGAGCCACCATGCCTGGCCAGGGACTTTTTCTTAAGTAGGGAATTAAAGAAAGCATAATCCTATTTCTTGCCAAATGTGTTATGCTATAAAAAGAGAATGAAGCATGAATGAGTTTTTGGAAATGTGAATCTTGTAAACAATAATCATTTTGATACAACAGCATAAAGTAAAGGTAGGTATCAAGGTATAAGGATAGCTTTCCAGGTAAGCACTTTAGTGTACACCTGCTGCATGCAGGTTTTGAAGATAAGGAAATAAAGTGAGGACAAACTTCTGTTCTCAAGAAATGCAGAGTACAGTGAGAAATAAAAAGAATACACAGGAGTTCTAAAGAAACAAAGGATGAATGGTAGATTTGAGGCACAAAAAGTAATGGGCACTCAAAAAAGGCAGTTGAATAAATGAATGAATTTATCATGTAAACTTATGACGTCTGAACACCTGAGCTAAAAAGACAACTACTGATGTTTTCCTTCAAACTGTAGTTTTCCAAAGGAAAATGAAAGGCAATCATAACAAGTACTAATTGGAGCTTAAAAAGAAAAGTGAGGGAGAAAAAAAGTAAAATTAAGCATTAATTAAATATCAAATATTTTACGTATAAAATTTCATTTTGTTCTACAAAAATGTCCCGGAGTCATTTTTCTGAGATGATTTAAAGACTTTTTATAAAACTTTGCCCACTGTCACACTGCTTGCCACTGATAAAGTTGGAATTGGCATTCTGATCAGCTAGACCTCCCGGCGCTTACTGTGTCTAAAACAACAGGATTTCTCAAGTGTGCCTGAGAAGCCATGTACTTCAGAATTTCCTACAGGTTCTTACAGCAATGGAAGATTGCCAATTTTATACCTCAGACCTAAGGAGTCCAAATTTCCAGAGCTTGAGGTTTGGAATCTGCATAAAAACAAGTCCCCATGCATGGTGGTACATATGATCAGAAGAAATCCTTTTATTATATTGGATTTCCTCCTGGCTGAAGACTGAAGAGAAGATAATTTAGGCTAGCAGTGTATGTCTCTTACTGGGAGGTGAAAGAGACCAAGAGTGTATTCACCAAAACCATAAACAAATTATATTTATTATTTTTATAATCCTGATAGCTACACCAGTAATTATAAAGAAAGAAATCTCCTGTGTGTTTCTGGTGAGTCAGGACCACGTCTTACTTGGCACTAGATTGTATTCGCCTTTGATTCTCTTAAAAATAAATAAATAAATAATGAGCACTCAAAAAAGGCAGATGAGTGAATGAATGAATTTATCAGGTAAATTTATTGCATCTGAACAACTGAGCTAAAAAAAAACTACTGATGCTTTTCTGCAAACTGTAGCTCTCAAAACAAAAATGAAAGCCAATCATATCAAATGCTACCACTTCAATAAAAATCAATACTAGAATTGGTATGGGTTTTTGTTTGATAATAAATGCACTTTCCCTCTTACCTGCTTCCAGTGATCCCTAACTTGGTGGTGATCTTTAATTAGGAGATGTCGTACATGGAGTTCTCAGCAGTTACTCTAGATACGCTATGGGTCTCTGCTGCACATAAGAAAAGCTGCAGATTCCAACTGTGAAGCTGCAAAGTCCTTTAGCCTCTGGTTTATACATGGTGGAAGACACAAGCTGTGACCTTGATAAAAAACTGGAGCATTAAAATATGTTAACCTTTTACTGTCTCAGAATTTGCAGTATTCCAATCCTCTTCTATAAGACCTAGTTATATAAGCCATGGCTACCCAGTCATTCTCACCTGGATTTCTCACAGTATCTCAAAAGCATTATGCCCAGAGCTGAACTCATGAAACTTATTTCTCCTGTTTTCTACCTTTTTAATATCTCCATCACCTGCTAGCCATCCCAGCCAGAAATGAGGGAGTCTTATACTGCCCACCTACCATTCCTACGCTTAGCTAGTCACCAGGCCCTTTCCACTTGTATCTCCTAAATACCTTTCATATCTCTCTTTGCTTTATGCCCACTGCTGTTATCTTTATCCAAGCCACCATTTTCTTTCCACCTAGATTTGTGCTTTTTCTATTTGGGTCTTGTCACCTTATAACCCATCTTCCATGGTGCTGTCCAGGTTTTTGACTATAGCACAGATCTTACCTATGTATATCATTCCTCAGGTTCAAATCTATAGTTAAAATCTGGTTTAGGGATGATATACAATGCACATTATGATAAATATGTATATACTGTTTCAAGTCCACCTGTCTTTGCACGTACTGTTTTCTGTCTCTGAAATGCCCTTCCTTCTGTTTGCCTGTTTCTATTTATACATGAAAATCCACTCTAAGCAAAATATTAAAATATGTATATTTACACTTATTTAATTGTCCTGACAAAATGTATGCTGAGAGTAAAGAGAAATCTTTATTCAGAGCATCATCATTGAATGAAGTTCTTGACTACTCTCTGCCACCTCTCCCAAAGAGTTAGTCAGGCTCTGCTCTACCATGGCTCTTTATTTTATGTGTTTTCATTATGGGACTTACTGTTGCTTTGTGACTACACACTCATGTATTTTACTCTCAAATGCATTTCTTTCAGGAAGGGCAGTTATTTTATTTTGCATCCCTTCTTTTTCCAGTGAAGCGTCTGGTCTATAGCAGGCTTAGAGAGATTTCCCTAATTTACTGCATTGGTTCAGTAATACAATACATCAGTTGAAGGAAAAAAAAGCATTTTCACTCCCAAATTATTCAAGCAGTGGCTATTCCTAAGAGCTGACTTCTCTCTTGTGCCTAGATTCACACACTGTTTTTCCTATTGAAGACCTTTTCATAACTAATATAAGCTCGGATAAAATTCGGATACCTAAGCTAAAGTTCAATGTGATCTATAATCTGGTCTCAGAAAGAATTGTCAGCATCTCATTTTGAAACTCAAAAATAAATTTCAGCGTCTCATTTCAGCATCTTATTTTTCTTGGCACAAAATAAACTTTTTTTTTTTGAGATGCAGTTCTGCTCTCGTTGCCCAGGCTGGAGTGCAATGGCGCGATCTCAGCTCACTGCAACCTCTGCCTCCCGGGTTCAAGCTATTCTCCTGCCTCAGCCTCTCGAGTACCTGGGATTACAGGCATGCACCACCACATTTGGCTAATTTTTGTATTTTTAGTAAACATGGGGTTTCTCCATGTTGATCAGGCTGATCTCAAACTCCGAACCTCGGGTTCCCAAAGTGCTGGGATTACAGGCATGAGCCACGGTGCTCAGCCAAGAGAAACTTTTAATAAGAACATGTGTGATCATTATTTCCCACGAAGGAATACCTCTAAAAGAATCACTGGCTATCAGTTTCAGTAAACCACCACTTCTTATGTTGGTACCTCTAGAGAGTACACCATATAGATAGCTATAAGACAGTGCTCTCACACATGTGACACCATGACTAGTGCAAATATGAATTGAATTCTTAGTGGAGGATATTTGGCTCTCCAGGTATTTGTCACATAAAACCCTGTGCTACTGATATGGTGTAGAAGAAGAGATAAGCAGCAGAACATAGTGTTCAGCTGCCGTCACAGAAAGATTATGTGTGTCCTGAAACCTGTGAGAACTTGGTCTCATACATACAATATAGACATCTCAGCAATGAATTATATTAGAAGTTAAGGAAGTGCTAAGGACAATGAGATGATTAGTGAAATTACTCCAAAGTGGCATCTTATTTTGTTTCTCTGAAATTTGCTTTTAAAAAGAAAAATGTAAAAGAAAAAAAATTGTGTTAACATTTAATTGTCCTGAGAAAATGTATGCTAAGAGTAAAAAGAAGACTTTATTCAGAGTACCAGTTGAGATAGTAAAAAATTGTAAACAATCTTAATTTCCACAAATGGTGGATTTCAGAAACAAGCTAACCTCCAATCAATAGAATACCATGCAATCATTAGAAGTGAAGATAGAGACAAACACATATTGACCTGTGGTGACATTCTTGACAAATTTTAATAAAATTGTGTATAATATAATTTTCAATTTAAAAAATATATGCATAATAAAAACATACATAAAAATACTAGAAAGATGAATATCAGAATGATATAGGCTGCTATATATGGGTGATAGGTGACAGGTAATTCTTATTTTCATCTTTTTCATACTTATATTTTCTGTAATGAGCACATAATACATTTTTAAATACTCCTAAATTACAATACAGATGCATTACAATTTATCTTCGTATTTCTTTCCTTCACTTTCTCCCCTCTCATATGATCATGCTTTTAAATAAGCCAAATTCTTTGAAAAACAATAAAATTCAGCCAAGAAATCAGTCATTTTGAAAATAACCATGTTTGCAGAATGCCTGGCCATTTGGCAGAATCCATCTGTGCTTGGGTTATTTCTGTAGTTGTTCTTCAAATGGGTTTTGTGAGGCCCCTCCAGAGACTCCTATTTACTATAGAGAGAAGTCATAACTCCTAGTGTGGCATTCAAGATTTTTAACAATCTGGCCCTGGTGTAACCCTCAGCTTTGAGAGTCCCAGAATCAGCTCTGTCTGATCACATATGTCCCAGCACACAATGAATTCTCAGCCTTCTTACTTTTGCATATGATATTCCCTCTGCCTGGAACATTCTTCTTCTCTGTTCTCTGCCCTACTATCTTGTTCATCCTCAAGGCTTAGCTCAAATTCCCTTGGGTCTGAATCCTCTTCTAGCCCCATTCCAGACAAAATTCACTGCTGCCTTCATTTGTGCTTCTACTATATTTCCAGTGATGTGTTGAAGCTGGATAATACCTGCTTATGAGAGCCGGTTGTTAAAATATTCAGGAATTTTGCAAGCCAATTTACAAATTATTGGGAGTTGTTAAATTGGCAGCTTGAAGCTAACTGCAGTGGAAATATTTATACCACGAAAATTGGCAAAACAGGACTATTCCACTCCAGAACAGTTTCCCAGGACATCACTGCCTTGCACGTACTTTTATTATAGTGCATGTCCAATGTCACCTGGTTTACACAAAGAAACAATCTCTCCTGTGAGGTTTGTGAGCTCACTGAGGGCAGGGTCAATGTCTTAATTTTCCTATCTCTCAGAATGTAGGAAGACTGCATGGCATATGGCAGGTAATCAATAAAGAACTGTTGAAATAGATCAAGTTGCTCTGACACACATTTGCTAAATGGTGTTTGGAATTAAGCTGTGATTTTTTTTTTAATCCTTGATATTCTTGTTTTTCATTTCCAGAGCTAACAAGATTGGGCTAAATAACATTCATTTTTATTAGCATTCCTAAATATTACAAAATAATTGACTTTTATAGTGTGGCAGTGATGTTGATTAGAATAGAAAACTCATAAGTATATCTTTCTTTATTATATATAGATACAATTACCTTCATATCTTTACTTCCAATAGCTTTGCTTAATAAAAAATCCAAGGAGAGCCTCAGGAAGGCATAATATGATTTTAATATACTTTGCTTCAGAGAACCTCTGATGGTTAATTAAGAAACTTTCATCTTTGAAGTAAAATTAGAAAAAAACTTATTAACTAAAGGATGCAGGGTCAGTAATAAGACAGCTTTCTTTTTGAACATTCCATTTAATCAATCCTGAGAGACTTAAGACAATTATATTTTATCAAAAACACAGAGAAATAAGCACCAACAGGGGACGCCAAGTGGCTTTGGGCATTTCTTACAAAACAGTCTTAGGAAATGATCAATCCCTTCCTAATCAGACGCATTTTATGAAATGACAAAAAAAACGTTATTTACAAAGCCACAAGAGTGAAAATTACAGTCTAGGGATTAGGAGACTAAGCCTCTGAATTTGAAAAGCTGTCATGTTCAGGCCCATTCTCTCAACTGAAAGGCAGTAAAAAAAAAAAAAAAAAAAAAAAAAAATTAAAGGTACAGCATTCACCCATGCATGTGTTCATCAGAGTTTTCACATGGCCCGGAGTACTATAGTTCACAGTCTTTTGTCTGCAGGGTATAATGAAAAGCGATCAGGCACTGAATTTCAACCAACTTGGCTTATAATGCCAACCCAACAACTTACCTACACACGTAAGTGACTTTACCTCTGTGAGCTTCAGTTTTCTCATCTGTAAACAGTTATAATGCTGACCTCATAAAGTTGCTATGAATATTAAATAAAATAACATGTTTTATGTTAATAGTAGATGCTCATAAATATCACTTCCTTGGCCTCTGCCTATGTTCATTCATTAACAGATTGTTTTAATGAACACTTCACTGTGATGGTTCATTTTATGTGCCAATTTCATTGGGCTAAGGTATACCCAAGTAGCTGGTAAAACATTATTTCTGGGCGTGTCTATGAGAATGTTTTTGCAAGATATTAGCATTTGATTGGGTAGACTGAATAAAGGAGATCTCCCTCACTGATAGGCGTGGGCATCATCCAATCAGTTGAAGGCCCCAATGGAATAGAGAAGCAGAGAAAGGGCAAATTTGCTCTCTGTGTTTGAGCTGGAGCATCCATCTTCTCCTACCTTCAAACTTCTGTGTTCAAGCTTCTCCAGCTTCTGGCCTGAGACTTAAACCATTGTCCCCTCCCTACTCTCAAGCCGTGGCTCTCAGACCTTCAGACTCAGATTGAATTATACCACCTGCTTTCTTGGTTCTTGACTTTGCAGACAACAGGTTGTGGGGCCCCTTGGCTTCCATAATTGTATGAACCAAATTCCTGTTAGAAATCTGCAAACATGTATGTATGTATACATGGAGATTTACATATAATCTACTATTGGTTCTGTTTCTCTGAAGAACCCTAATAATAATAACATACTGCTTTGTCCTACTCATAGGTGGCAAGTGGCACATGTTCTCGTATTTTCATTTAAAAGTAAATATTCATATCACTTTCCAGGTTACAAATTTCCATGCTCTTAACAAACTATCTTCTTTGTGAGACATTTTTATTCTGTTTTATAAAATCAACCACAGAAATATCAAATTAATTGAAGACAACTTGTAATGTACAGAGCATTAAATCTGGAGAAATAAAAACTATATTCTAACCCCCAGGTCGGCTGTTGATTTCTCATGTGTATTTGAGCAAGTCCCTCAAACTTCCTGACCCCAATTCATGCAGCAAATATGTATTAAATGTCTGTCCTTTGCCAGGCATTTAGCTAGACACTAGAGAAATAGAGATATAGAAGCCCTGGTCCCTGAGCTCAGGAGCCACCATACAAGTGTGGAAAACAAATACATCACAAAATAAGTAAAAGCAGATAAGTCTTTACTGAAGTTGCCTACCAAGTGACAAGGGGGTGAAGAGCATGATCCAAAGAGCTTAGACTCATCTTTGATGGGAGATATGATATCAACACTTCCTCTGCCTTTCCACCGGGACTTTGTGAACATCAAATGAAATTATGTTTATCAAAGAAATTGTAATCTGGAAAGTGAAATGAATACTGTTTTAAATGAAAATATGAGACCATGTGTTGTTTGCCCCTATGAGTAGGACAAAGCAGTGTGTTATTATTATTTTCCTTTGTGATGAGTGCATAGTTGATGCTCCATAAATATATGGTGAATGAAAGTCTGCAGAAATACAGAGATACAAACATTTTAGAAAGGTCAGTGCTGTGTTAAAATAATTTGGAAGAGCTTCAATGATTTGGTGAGTCTAGAGCGAAGTTTAAAGCATAAAAAGAACCTGTAGAAGAGAAAAAAAAAACATCAGGCAGATGGAGAACAGCCTGAACAAAGATTTGTATAATTATAATAGCAACTATACTTTGGGTATGAAATAAAGGCCAGGTGATGTGGTTCATGTTTCAGCTGCCATTTATGTAATCCTTACAAAAGCTTTACAAATAGATATTATTGTTTTTATTTTCCAGTTTAAATTCAGGAAAGTTAACCAACTTTCCATAGTCACACAAAAATTGAGTGTTAGAGATAGAATTTGAACCCAGGTCAGTTAGACTCAAGATCAAAAGAATGAGCCAAGAATTATACACAATATGAACTGGTTGGACTGGTGCTTCGGAGTGGATCTTCATCCTCATAGCAAAGTACCCTTCTGGCTTTCCTAGTCATGATTAAACTGATTCTTCCCAGTCTTTATTATAGGGATAGCTTACTCAGTAATTTAAATCTTGGTCCAGTTTCAGAGAATGAATCCAGTGGTGATTCAGATGTGTGAACCAGCACCCAAAGAATCATTCTTAACACCTCATTGCGCTCCCCAAAGCATATTCGCACATAGCAAACAACCTAAAATCCAGTGACTTAACACGATAACTCTTTATTTCACACCTGAGTCTGAAGATTAGACATTTAAGGCTGTGTTTGGCTGGGTTTACTCACATATCTTCAGGTCATCTTTGTTAGCTAATATAGAATGGCCTGGGTTGGGATGGCCAGGATAACTTGGCTTTGTTTTGCATTGTCCGTTCTCAGAAGCTCAAGCTCAGAGTGAGAAGCTCAAGACCTGAGTCGAAACTCAGCATCTGCTCCTGACCTCCTGCCTCATGCTACACCCTGAATCCTTCACCTCACCTCCTTCGTTCCAGCCACCCTCACCCTCTCCACATTCCCCATGACTCAAAAACAGGGTTTTTGTGCATTGTCAGTCCGTCTGGAACACTCTTCTCTGCTCACGCTTCTTGGCTTGTTGCCACTGCTCCTGCAAATCTCAGGTCATATGTCTCTTGCTCATAGAAGTTAGCCAGGACAAATAACTCTCTAACAGGGTCTCCTGAGACCATATACTCGCCTCTAAATTTATTGTCACAGCTGCAATGTCATGTAATTATTTAAATAATTGCTGTTTTTCAACTAGACTCAATGTTATATGTAGGCAGGAATTACATATGCTTTGATTCACCTTGCTATCCCCTAGTCTTCTATTTAATAAATGAATGTCAAAACAAAGAAATAAATATGTGAAAGTCACTTAGAATTTTACTGGAAAACTTGGCTACTTAACCAATTCCTGAGCTTTTTGTCTTCCCCTGTGTCTGTGAGAGCTTCCTAAAATACAAATATAAACAGATTATTCTCTAAATTGGATTCCTTAGTGGCTCCTCATTGCCAGTAGAAAAGCTTCCTCCTTAGAAAGCCCCATGGGGCTCCCTGGTGTGTCCACCGTCTTCCTCTCCTGCTTTTGTTCATATGTGTGCCCCTACCCACGTTACCCACTAGTAGTTCTCATAACATACCACGTCTTTCCTTCTGCATGTCTGTCTACACTACTCCCACTGACCCCTTTTCTTGCCTGGCCAACTCCAGATCGTCCTTTAATTCTAATCAAATGTCACTCTAGACGAATTTCCCCTAACATGCTATCATGGCCCCAGACTGTGTGAATCACTTCTTCCTTTGGTTCAACAGCTCGTTTATAATCTTCCATTATATAATATATACAGCTCATCTCTTTAAACTTAATGTGGGGTGTGTCTTTTTCTGATCCTCCTGCTCTGTAGGGAGGCTCCACAAGAGAAAGAAACTTCTACCCACCACGTAAGATGAGGTCAGTCACACTGCAGATGCCTAATATTTGTCAGATAGATGGATGACTGAAGGATAAATGAATGGATGAAGAAGGACTCATCATCTTCAGGTTTAGGTTGAAGGAGAAATAGAGATTCGTGACTCCAGAAATAGAGAGAGCTTCAAACTTATGGAGCTTGGGTGACATCAATCAAAAATCCATTTCAGGACTGTTCTCCCTCTCCTCCAAATTTCTTCTTTATAAATCACAAGCAAGACTAAAATTACTGACTTTCTGGATCAGATAAAGAACTGAAGGTCACCTACTATCCAAATGGTCATCTATCTGAAAGACTTTGTAGGGGCAGAGAGGGAAGGGATTGCATCCCGTTGATAAGGCACAGTGTCAGGAACCTGGACTTTGGAGCTGGATTGCCCTGGTTCTGCATTCCAGGTCTGCTACTTGTTAGCTGGGTGATCTTGGACAACCTTTTTACTCATGACTTTTATTCTCTTTAAAATGAGTACAATATTACACATCCAGCTGGGATTTTGTAAGGATTAATTGATATAATGTTATATTAAACCTTTTGGCCCATGCTTAGTACTCAATGCATATTAATGTGTTTCTTCCTTTTTCCTTCTTCCCCTTCCATTTTCATTTTACAGAAAAAACTAAGTCATCTTAGGGTCATACTTGGCACAGAGATGGTAAAATGTCTCCTTTTCCTAGTGGGAGAAGGACGCTGCTTCTCTCTGGACCATGTTCAGTCTCAGTAATTACTTCCTCCTTACCTTCCATCTTGTCAAAAGAGTTAGTGTCAGGATTTCCTGGTTTGCATTTCCATTGTACTTTGCTTCTAAAGAGAACCTTTTAGATGAATGAGAAAAAAGGAAAGAAAAGGCCTGAACATCCATTTTGTCAGAAACCTCTGAATTCCATTTTCTGCCAGAGAGCTGATTCAGCAGCTCGTCACCCTCTCCATCTCAACTTCATTTATTTTTTTCTTTATTTCAGGCACTGTTCTCATTATCCACAACGTATCACAGTCAGAAACTTCATCCTCCCTTTTTAAATAAGGAACAACCCTTTTAATCTCTTTTACCGCCAATGACTTGCTGCCAATTTGAGTAAGGTTGCCCTGATGAACCTCGGATGTCAGACCAGACCCACTGCAGTGATTCTTACCATCCCCAACAGGGGACATTGTGTGCCCCTGCCTACCCAAAGTCCCACCTATTCCTAAGCCAATTATGACCTGCCTGAGCCTTTATGAAGGTCCCATCACTAAGCAGAAGGCAGACTCCTGAGTTAGTCTTGCTGCTTGAATAATTTGTGGTGTGCTCTGGGCAAATTATTGGTTTGTGCACCCCTGCCAAATGTGACAGTCTTTCCCCCTCAGGATTCTGGGTTCTGTAACCTGCTTCCCTGAACCCAACCTCCTTTGCTGAGATCCTGACACCCAACTTAGTCCAGGCAGATGGATTACAGTCTGCACAGCCAGCCTAAGTGGGTTCACATCCCTTCTGTAGCCCTTTACTCATGTGGCCTTGGGCAAGATAGCATGAACGTTCTGGCACTTAATTCCCTTTGTTTTTCCTGTGTAATAATGAAGATAAGATAGCCTTCATCATTTATGATGATGATGATTTTTTTTTTTAAAGAGTGACATAGGAAGAGGAAGAGTGAGAAACAACGTAAGAGAGAGAGAGGAAAAAGCCAAGCAGTTCCTGATATTTTGTGGATGGCAAAGAAAAGTTCATGGCCTCCATTTTTCCTTCCCACATCCCTCCATAAAGAGGGCAAACCTTCCTTTCTGCTTCTTCAGCTGCTGCTGTGTGGTTAAAAGAATTTTCTTGAACATGCATACTGTTAAGTCTTATTTGAAGATTATATCTTTATTATAACTGTTAGTTTTAATAAAAACTGCTCTGTCCACCTGCATAAGCCTTGTAGGAACCACTTAGGACAGGGTGTCTCAGAGCTGGAAGAGTCCTACTGGATGCTCAGCCTAGATATGACTTCCTCCAGGAGGTCTTTGTGAATAAGAAGAACTAATTACAACTGTAGTTGGGGTTGTGCATAGCTGGTACTTATCCATCAGAGCTCTTGGTGAACTCACGTACAATTTCCTGTTTCCTCGTCTGTCCTCCACACTAGATCCCAAGCTCCTAGAACAGGGTGGGATGCTGAGCTTCTTTTAGTGTTTGGCATAGCTGGCACACAATTAAGAGTGTTTTATGAGTAAATGAGTGGCATAAAAGAAGGCTGGAACTTGCCTAAAATGGTTGACAAAGGTAGCTGAAGGACATTAAGCTAGAACAGGAACAAATTAAACCTTTGGCAAGAAAAACACATTATTTAATTTCTACTATGGTCTAGGAACACTGAGATATGGTATTCACATTATTTCACGTAGTCCTCTACACTTGGATGCAATATTTCCATCCCCATTTTATAGATGGAGAACTGAGGCACTGAGAATTCAAGTCACACATGTAACGGATCAGAGCTAGTAATGAGCACATCAGAAACTTAAATCGAGGTCTCTCTAACTGCACACCACATAGTGACCTACAATTCATAATTCCTGTTTGCAAAGGAGCAACCGTTTCTTCTGCTCTTGGAAACCAGGTTGAGAAGGAATGAATCTTTTCCTGTACTAAGTGACAACTTTTTGAAGAAAGCTTTTACCTAATGTGAAATGAAAACATTTTCTTTATGAGAAATATGCAATCCGTATGTGCATTTATATTTCAAAGCCCCCAATTCAGTAGGATTTCTCTAGGTTGTTTTTGTCAGGGTTTGAATAATAGCTGCCTGTGATTTTTTTGATGTGAGTTAATATAGTGATAAGCACCGTAAAGTCTCTGGGAATAACATATCATTAATTTACTGCAGAAAATAAGACTTCAGTGACAAACAAACCTCATAAGGGCTCTGTGGTTAAAGTAGCTTGGTGAGCAATGGCCATTTCAATTGACTGAAATTAAAGGTAAAAGGAATGCAACAAATGTAACAAATAATTATTTTATGCAGCTGAACAACACATAGCCTGTTTTATGAAGGACTCTTGTGTAACTTGAAGGGAAAAATAAATTATTAGAAACACTTCCTTTTAATGTGGGGAGACATTATATTCTGAGAATAGCATTGGATTTATAAGAGACCTAATTTAAATCCTTGCCTGGCCAATAATTAATTGTTTGACCTTGGGAAAGTAACTTTAATTCTGAAGACCTTGATATCCTAATCTGTGCAATTAGAAAATTGAATTCTAAGAACTCAGCAGCCTCATCTGAACCTAACTGTCTAGAATCTCAAAATTTCATGTCCCATAATGATTGGAAACAATAATATGTTCTCAGAGGGGAGCGTGGTTCATTTGGTTGAAAGTCAAGGCACTCAGGCAGCAGCATGCTTAACTATGATGCATGAGCTTTGGAGCAAAACTGACCTGAGCTTGAGTCCTGGTCCTTCCATTTCATTGGTCATGTGATTTAGGATAAATTTGTTCACCCTTTTAAGACCTGGTTTTCTCACCTGTGAGTTCGTGTGTATAATACTTCCTTCAAAATGTTGTCATGAGGATTAAATGAAACAAAACGTATAAAACCTCATGCACAATACTAGTCACATGGTGGATGTGTAATACAAGGGAGCCTCTAATATAATATTAATAACCTGTTTGAATGTCTCTCCTGGTGGGGGTTGAGATGTGCTTGTGGGCAAGTGGATGACAATGAGAAACTGAATGAGCTCCTAGGTGGTGATCTGTGGGGTCCAGGGAGTTCTTATCCAGAGTTGAAAAGCTTGAGCACATGGAAAAGCAGAAACAGCCAGGAGTGTACAAAGTGAGCCAGGGACAGATATTAGGGCTGGAGTCAGAGTTTGGAATTCTAGGGCTGGAATCAACAATTTGTGAACCAACAACATATGGATGGTGTTTAAAGGCATGGAACGAATGGGATCCCCCAGGAAATGGTTCTCAAGCCTGGCTACCTATGGGAAACACCTGGGAATCTTTCAAAACATAATATTTCAGTCCTACCCTCAGAGATTCTTACGTAATTGGTCTCGGGATCAGCCTGAACGTTGGTATTATTAAAAGCTCCTTGCATGTTTCTAACATCCGTCCAAGATTGAGAACCACTGACTTAGGGAGAAAGCGTAGGGAGAAAACATTCAAGGACTGAGCTCTGAGCTACTCCCAACATCTAGAATCCATCAGAGAAGGAGGAGCCAACAGAGGAGACTGAAAAGAAGCCATCTTAAGGGGGGATGAAAAACACAAAGTTCAAGAGGGAGAAAAATGGGTTTCAATAAGGAAAGACTATTCAATGCTGCTGAGAGCCCAAATAAAATAAGAATGAAGAAGTGACTAATGCCTTAGTTGACATGGAAGTCCCTGGGGGACAGTAAAGTGGAAGTTTCTATGGAGGGGTGAATGTGAACCATGTTTTAACTCAGTTTTTTTATCCGTTTGATGCTTAGCACAGAACTGGGCATATATTTTCTGGTGGATTTTTTGAAGTGCTCTTAATCAGAACTTGTTACATTTAAAAACTGTTTATGGAATGGGTCAAATTTCAGAGTAAAATAAATCCACCTTGATCTATAGATCATTAATTGACTTAATGGTGAATGGTTCACTTGAAAATGACTATGTTCTCATCGTGTTCTTGTTGCTGTAGCTACTATGCTAGATTCAGAACTGCTGTATAAAGCCATTTAGATTCCTTGGACCTCAGGAGTCACTATTTACAGAGATTACAATGTAAATGGTATCTCCTGGAGTCATGCGCTTACAACCTGCATACCTGTACATGACAGTCCTGTTGCTAGAAAAGGATTTAGAAAAGAATGAAAGTTTTATCAAGTGTTAATGACATGCTACCACATTCATATACTTCAGCATAACTTCACCTCCTTTTAGATAGTAGGGTTTGTTATTTCCATCTTATGTTATTATTAATAATGTAAAGCTCTGAAGGGTCCTAGAATACACAGGTGGTAAAGCCACATCTTATGCTAAGTCATCAGATGACATCGCATAGTCATGGCGCACTGTCATACCCATCAGAGGCAGCAGTGAGTATCATGGTATGGCTCTAATACAGTTTTATGGAAAATAATCCGAATTTGGTGAATATTTGTTAAGTACCTACTATGTAACTAGCATTGTTCCAGACCCCTTGAATCATATCATTACCCAAACACAAAAATTCCTGCCCTTGAAGAGCTCATAGTCTTGTGTTCATTACTATTTCACCTACTGGCTCATCCTAAATAGATATTGGTTTTAGTGACAGACCTAGGTTTAAATCCTGCCTTCACTACATACTATCTGTGACATTATACAAGTTACCTCCCTTTAATATTCCTTTGTTTCTTCAGTTGTTCAATGTGATACAAGCTTTGTTTAGACTTTCCTGGTGTATTGTGTTTGAGCACAGAGAAGGATCCCTGTGAGCAGATAACCCACAGGCAGTAAAAAGGACTGGAAATACATTCTTAGGATAAATTACATGGTAGGAGAATTGAGGCTGTGGTAGTTAGAAGACCCAGGGTGTGTCCAGGACTAGGCTTGCTACATAAAATACTGCTGCTGCCACCAGGGCTACATCCCAACTCCCTTGTTATAGACGAATCCCTTCTCTCCCCACCCACCTCTCTCTCTCTCTCTGTGTCTCTTAAATTCATTAATATACATATGACCGTTTAAAGGGAGAAAACTAATAATTGTACTAGGAATTGGGAAAATAAAGGCAATGCACTTATGCAAACCTTTTATATTTTAACTTAAGACATTAAATATTAACTAATTAGATTGGTATAAGTTTAAGATTTATATGTAATCCCTAGAGCAAGCAGTAAAAATATGAAAAAAATACAGCTAGAAAGCCAATAGAGTAACTAAAATGGGATACTGAAAATACTCAAAATACAAAAAGAAGGCAAAAAGGAGGAATAAAGAAACAAAATAAATAAATTAGACAAGTTTTAAAAAAGGAGAAAATGGCAGGCCAGATACAACCGTATGAAAATTACATTGTATGAAAATAGACTAAACTCTCCATTTCGAGGGAAGATTGCCGGATAGGATAAAGGAGAAAGAACTAACTATATCTTGTCTATAAAAGGCACACATTAAATACAAAGGCAAACAGACTAAAAATAAAAGACCAAATAAACTGTGGTATGTAAACAGTAAGCATAAGATAGAGTGTCTTTATTAATATTAGATAAAATAGACAGCAAGTTGGAGAGTCAGTTTCATTAGAGGCAAGAAGGAACACTTTATAATGATAAAAGGTGACTGTAACAGGAAAATATAAAATAATAAATATATTATTATGTATATATTGTATATATACACATACATATAATAACAGAACTTCAAAATATAAGACCTCAAAGCTTATATAACTAAAGGGGCATTTAAGCAAATTCACAATCGTGTTTGCAGTTTTAAAATATTTTCCTCTCAGTCATTGATAGAAAAATTAGACAAAACAGAAGATTAATCCCTTTAACCAAGTTGGCATTTATAGAGCAATCTCCCAACAACTCCACTAGATGCATGGACCCACTGTGAAATCACTCCGCATTAGGAGTCTGTTTATTTTTTAACTCCACTATGTCCGTCCTCTAGCAGGAACCATGGCAGCATTTGAGACCCCAGATGTCAGCATTAACTTGGACCCTGTATCTTCAAAGGATCTGGGGTACTTCTCTACACAAGTTTACAGAAAACTAAAAAAAAAAAAAAAAAAAAAGAACTGAGATTTCATCTTTCTCGATTTAAAGTTATCCAATAGGCTGGGTGCAGTGGCTTACACCTGTAATCCTAGCACTTTGGGAGGCTTACCAGCAGAATTTGAGACAGTGTGAGATCCTGTCTCAAAAAAATGAATTAATACTAGTAATAATAATAAAGTTACCCAATAAATGGCTGTGATTCCCTTTGGGGAAGGATTGGGAGTCACTACATATTTGCCATGGTGCTTCAGCATCCTTCTACATAGGGTCCCTGCCTCTTATTCAGTTGTTGGAATCTGAGTACAAGAACTAGAACACAGCTAGAAACTTGGCAAGACGGCATCACTGCTCACCGGTTCAGCTGACCTCAGCCATCTGTTCATTCATTCCTGATTTTGGTTGTTTGTATTAAGCAGTGCTCCTAGTGGTTTCCCATAAGTCTCCTCTGTAGGTCTCTGCAGGTGAGGCTCCCTTGGCATCCATTCTGATTTTGCTTCCCCTTATTAGGGGGAGTATACTCACTTGCTTCTGGAAGTTAAAAGCTCCGCCTGGTCTCTACTATTTAGTGATTTTATTATATTGGTTCTTGCTAGGCAGTCCGGTTTTGTAACAGCATCTACTACCATCAGGCAAGTCTTCAGAGAATAGCTGTTACTGAGCTTCTCAATAATGCTGGTGTCTCCCCGTAACCAGAGTGTTCATGTTCGCTCCAGTAAACGAGGAACATAACTAGATGGTAGGTTTTCCAATCTTAGATAGTAAACATATTCTAGCATGCTCACTTCTCTTTTGACCCTTTCCTCCACAGTTTACTGTGACAGTTCAAGCATTGATTATTATTTTATATTGATATAAAGCAATGCTTGGCTCTGAAAAGGAAGTCACGCAGTCCGCTAGTGGTAGAGCCAACCCTGCCTTAACAAAAAGCCCAGCCTCTTTCATCATGCACAGGATGTTATTCTGTTACACGTTGGTTTTTATTTATGTTTTTGTTTGGTTGGCTGGCTAGTTTGAACTGCGTGAACTGTCTGAGAAATTCTGGTTTTTATCTCTATAAATTTTCTAACCAGCTAACTTTTTCAGAGAGATGGTAACACTTTAGAAGTATTTATAAAAGAAAAAGAAAAAAAGAAGTTGGTTCCAGAGGGTGTAATGTGTACCATGCTGTGATCGAAAAAAATCGTAGAAATAAACTCCTGTTGTTAATAATGTGAGGCTTGAAACACGCATTGAAGACCATACTCTAATCCATATGGATTTCCATTTTCTCTAAAAACAATAATCGCCTTGGCTTTGTCGGAGGGGATTTGAAGGCCACAAGTGCTGTGTGACTGCACTGGTTCTGTGAAGGATAGTTCACGACTGAATGGCCTCCTCTGGGACTCTGCTTCCGATTAAAATTCAAGAACAACACTGACTCAAAGCTCACTTACATCTCTAGAAGTTAAAAAGAAAGTCCGACTGCATAAAGGTACAAGTGTGTTGCCCTCATATGCACTGCCTCAGGAGGTTCCAGTAGCGTCTATCTTGGGTCTGTATTTTCACATAAAATGGTCCCATGTTACTAAACGGGTGCACTAGGCCATATATCTGGGTCTGTACATTCATGTGGAAACTGGAAGTGGTAATCCCTAACTTGTAGGGTTATTGCAGGTACAACTGATAAGTTCTGGGCAGATAATTACTTGTGGGGGGTATTCTGCACATTGTAGGATTATAGCAGTGTCCTTGGCCTCACTAGAAACCAATAGCACCATCCACCCACCAATGGAGATAATCAAAAATGTCTAGACATTGCCAACTGTCCCTTAGGGGACAAAATTATACCACCTCTTTTTTCCTCATCATCCCATTGAGAAGAAACACTTGGTTGTTTTATTTAACACATCAATAATAATAGAAAATAATAAAAATAGATTTTTCTCATTGTGCTGGACACTGTCCTGAGGGCTTTATCCACACCCTATCATTTCATCTTCACAACAGCCCTAGAACGGAGCTAGATAAGATGGATACTCTTGCCATTTTGGTTTTACAGAGGTGGGTTCTGCAGCAAAACAAAGTTAACTTCTTCGATGTCAGGGGTGAACTCCGGTCATCTGTTTCCACAGTGCTCTAAACCCAGTAGCAGCAGTAGTGTCACCTGGGAGCTTGTAGGAAATGAAGACCCTTAGGCCCCACCCCAGACACCCTGAATCATAACCTTTATTTTAACAACGTCCAAGTGATTCACAGGCACATTGAAGCTGGGCGTGGTGGCTCACACCTGTAATCCCAGCACTTTGGAAGGATCACCTGAGGTCAGGAGTTCAAGACCAGCCTGACCAACAAGGAGAAACCCTGTCACTACTGAAAATGCAAAATTAGCCAGGTGTGGTGGTGCATGCCTGTAATCCCAGCTATTTGGGAGGCTGAGGCAGGAGAATTGCTTGAACCTGGGAGGCAGAGATTGCAATGAGCCGACATGGTGCCATTGCACTACAGCCTGGGCAACAAGAATGAAACTCCATCTCAAAAACAAAAAAGAAACAAAGAACATTGCACAGTTTCTGGAATATAGTAGGTGCTTCAGAAAAACAGAACCAACTGTGTGTGTTTGTGTGTGTGTGTGTGTGTGTGCGTGTGTGTACAGAGAAAGGAAGAGGGAAAGGGAGAGAGAGAGATTTATTGTAAGGTGTTTGCTCACACAACTGTGGAAATTGTGAAGGCACAAGTCCAAAGTCTGTAGGATATCCTGGCAACCTGGAAACTCAGGGAAGAGGTACAATCAGAGAGTAAAGGCAGTCTGTTAGGAGAATTTCTTATTTGAGGGAGGTTAGTCTTCATTCTAATCAGACCTTCAACTGATTAGATGTAGCCACCCACATTAAAAAGAAACTTTATTCAAATCCACTGATTTAACTGTTAATCCCACACAAAGAACACTTTCGAAAAAAAATGTAGAATAATATTTGACCAAATTTCTGTGCACCATAGCCCAGCCACATTGACACATAAAATCAACCATCCCAGTGCTCAATTGTTCTTAGCTTTCATTATCATCATTGTTAACAAGAGGGAAGTAAAGCCTGCTTTTTTTTTTTTATTCCAACTATAAATATCAAGTTACAGTGTTAACAGAGTGGTAATGAGAATAATTTTGTTGGTTTCAGAGTCCTGTGAGAACAAATAGGGACTGGGTGATGAAATCTGGGAAAGGAGAATGAATCTGAGAGACCAGCTAGATCAATAGGACTAGGTAACATCTCAGATCCAGACAGATTTAGGTGCTAATTCCAACTCTGAAGTTTCCAATCATGGCAGTGGACAATGTACCCCACCTATGTGAGCATCCATTTCTTCATCTGAGATGGGAAATCATAACAAACACCTCTCAGGGTTATTGTCAGGACTGAAGAAGACATCGTTCTCATGCCCCAGAATGCAGCCTGACACAGAAACCCTGGGTGCTTCTGAAAATCTGCCTCTCACTCATCTGTCTGTTCCTTACATCTCTCCTTCCTTTCCCTTAAATTTCCTCCCTTTCTCCCTACCTCTCTCACTTCCACTCAACTTTGAAGAGTTAATGGATGCCTTTTTTTTATTCTACGTACTTTCTGAAGGCTGGTGGCACAAAATAAATGTATCAATAGATAAAAACATCCTGTTTTCTGTATCAGTAGATAGAAACATCCTACTTTCGTAGTTCACAGCCGAGTGGGGGAAACAGAAAGGTGAGCAGGTAAAGGTGATGTTTCATGAAGATCTTGCCAGTGTGACGACGTATACCTAATGCAATGGACTTTTAGAGGATGAAGATCAACATCTGCCTGGAGAAGTCAAGGGAGTCTTCCAAGGGGGCAGTGTATGAAAGGAGGCTTGAGGGCTGCAGCGAAGCTTGACCAGCAGATGGTCATGGAAGCCTTTCCTGAGAGGAGTGCAGGCCCTTAGGTGTGGATGAGAACAGGGTGGGGGTTGTGGGGAGTAGAAAGGGCCAGAGGTGAGGTAGGAGGGGTAAGCAGATGGAAGTTTCAGGATTGAAAGGGTCTTATTTCTCTTGTGTAGGAGTCTGGACTTTTACCAGTTGCCAATGGAGGGCCACAAAGCAGGAGAGAAATATGGCAAGTCACCTTTGTATTTTAGAAAAGATCACTCTGGAGCATAGAATAGTATTGGAAAGTCTGGAGTCAGAGAGGTTCTTTAAGGCCCCTCACAGAACTTTTCTGTGCCATCATTAAGCATTCTTAATACTTAATAAGCATTAATAAGTATTCTTAATACTTAATAAGCACTATTAAGTATTAAGTAGCCAAAACTTAAATGATAAAAGTTTCTGAGGTAGCTCTAAATTCAGTAGAGGAAAAATTAATAGACTAAGAAAAGATGAATTAAAGTAGGCCATTACTTTTAGTCTTGCCTTCTTATTTCCCAAGCATGTAGTATTTTTAAAAATAATTTCAAATTTTATTTCAGATTCAGGGTGGACATGTGCAGTTTGGTTAAATGGGTATATTTCATGATGCTGAGGTTTGGGGTATGATTGATCTGATCACCTGGGTATCAAGCATACTACCCAATAGTTAGTTTTTCAACCTTGCCCTCCACCTTCCCTACTCTAATAGTCACCAGTGTCTTATTGCTGGCATTTTTACCCAAGAATGTAGTATTTGTAGTATTTTTGGTTCAATGGAAAAGAAAAACTGACTTATGGATAAAAGTCCCATAATCAAGAGCTTGTCCTAGGATGTTGTGAAAACATCTGTCCCTCTGGCTCTGAGAACTAGAGAGCTAGCTCACCCACTACTGAGCCAGGGACTTTCACTTACTACACTTAGAATGGCATGTGGGAGCACTACTGGGAAATGTGCCCTTCTCATGAGAAGTGGGTTTATTTCAGAAAAAAAAAGAAAAGAAGATGTCTCTCAAAAGATCACAAAGGAAGTTCCAGATAAGACTGTCCATCCCCTGTCTCTCAGATTTCCCCTCACAGCAATTCCAAATTCCAACAACTTTCCTTTGTAGCCATCCCCGACCAGTTGATCCTTTACTTTGCACTTTGAAAAAAAAAAAAATGGCTTTCTCTCACTTCCTAAGAAGATAGAGGCTCTCAATGTCCTTTTCCCTCAGTTTCCTGCATTCCCATCTTTGAGCCAGGTCACACCCATGCCTCATCTCTTCTCCTTCTCTTATGTCTGAGGAGACAGTGAATAGAATGCCAGATTATGGAGATGTGGAGACACTGCATAAAATTCCTATTCCAGCCCACACTGCTCATGTAAAGTTGAGCTTCGATATTTTCTTCTTTGAAATGGGGAGATTAAATAACTCTTCTTTTCTTAAATGGCATAATGTATATGAGTCCACTGGACTGTAGTTATTAATATAAATAGTCATTCAGTGACCATTCTTCTACATGCACACACATGTCCACATGCTCTTCATCTATGTGTGACTTATCCCCCGTCTTCCAAAATTATCTTTGTTAGGGCTTGCTCTAAGCAAGGTCACTAGTTTTTGTTTGGCTTGTTTGGGAAGAAGGAACACAAAATTGAGATATTTTCTCCTTATTTTTGACAAATAATAAATGATTGTATATATTGACACTATGTGTCTGGCAGTGTAATAAGTGTTTTCCACATGTCATTTTGTTTAAATCTTCACACAACCCTATAAGGTATGATTATATACCTTTTCCAGATGAGTAAACAAGCTCAATGGTATTAAATGATTTTTCCATGTTCACATAACTAAGAGCAAGTTAGACCAGAATTTGAGACAATGCAACGGGAATCTAGAACCTCATTGCTTAACTTCCAGCTATATTATCTTTCCAATATAAACTATTACTCCCCTTCTTCTATGTCCAATTTCAATTAACTCGCTTCTCCTTATCTGTTTTCTTTGCCATCTCAGGTTCATGCACATTGCAAAGATTGCCATATATGTCATCCATTGATTGATTGACTCTTCAGCTATTCATTAGGCCCTGCTATGTTTCCAAGCAGGCATGTCTGGAATAAAACAAGTAAACAAACAAATGAACAACAAAATGAACAGGAAAACTGACTTATTTCAAATCTGGGATGGAGCAGAATAGCTATATACAATTGAAACCTTTTTGATGCAGGAGCCATTTAAGTCATCTAGTATAGCAAGTGAGAAACTTACTATTGTTTCTAAATAATTCAATTGATAAGAGAATATAAATGTATTTTATTTCTGGAACACATAATATATATATTTTTAAGTAGAATAATTGTCTAGAGTAGCCACTATGACCTGTCTGCTGGATACTCTTCTTACTCACATTAGTCTTTGTTTTAGGGTACAGGAGTAATGACCGTGGATCTCAGCCTCACTGCCAGACTCACTCCTCAGTAGTAAGCCAGAGAATATGAGAGGTTATTTATGAGCATCCCAGAGAATGAAGAGACCACAGGGAAGCCATGCACTGTAGCTAAAGGAGCACTGGACAGAGAAGGTCAAGACCAGCTTTCATTCCTGCTCTCACCACTGACTTACTATCTGACTAGGTACAAGACATTCACCTGAAATTGACCTCACTTTTCCTGTCATTAACAGGAGGAGGTGGATTAGATTTCACTGTGACATTACGATGCTCTGAAATATGGATTCAGCTAGAAGTTCAAGGGGAAAAGACTCAAGGGAACAATGCAGAGAAGTATTCTAAACCTCTTCCTTTAACAAAGAATCAAGAGTTCAAAAGAAATAAATTGCACAATTCTTCAATTGGATAACTAGGTTTGCAGCCCACCCTCAGCTCTGGGACATCTTTGAATTACAGCTCAGCTGCCAATCTCTGCTGAGGCAGGATTAGAACTGCAACAGAGATGTGTCACCCTGATTCAGAGAAGGAAGCAAGTTAGATGGGGATCAGACGGTATCTTTATCTTCACACATGTGATATCTCTTCTTATCTGTGAGTGTCTGGCCTACATCTCAGTTTCTGGAAACCCCAAATGCAGAATGGCACCCTTAGGGGGACTCTTTTCTTCTTGAAATGATTCGTGCTTGAATATGCTGTTTTAAAAAATTTACTATCAGGATAGTAAATGATAAGACATTCTCTTGCCAATTAACATCCTCTTGCTAGCATTTATCTAAAAACTGGAAATTATTTGTTATTCCATCCAAACAGAAGGAAACAATATTTACACAGCTATTATTAAATGTGAGAGCTCTGTGTGACTGGCTTTACCTGCCGTAAAGCCTTTTTAGAAATGGAAGTAGGTAATTATCTTATTCACACTTATTTAGGGAGCATTTCCCAACAGTATTCAGAATTTAGGGAAGAGGAAATACTTGCAGTGTGATAGGAGCTAGCAAATGCTTAGGCTTTGTTTGAGGGACCATTGCTGGGTACTTTACTGAGAAAAACATCTCTGCGTCTCATAGACACATTTTTAAGTGGAAAAAGATGGTTGAAGGAGGGGATGGGTGTGAGAAAGCAATTCTTTTGATTTTTTTTTTTTCCTTTTCTCAAAGCTCAAGCACCTTGGTGAATGGGAGGGGTATTTGTACATGAAGAGGCTACTTCAAGAAATTGAGAAGGCTTTCTCCTGCTTACACAAAGTGAGATATAGTGAAGTGAAGTAAGGGATGTAAGAATTCACTTGAGACTCTCTCAAATCTACTATCCTTCTGTAAAGATGATAATGATTGCATTTGCTACTTGGAAAAGTATTTTAGTGAGAATTAATCCCCCCCCCCGTGATGCAAAATTACACATTTTAAGACCATAGGAGGCAGCCTGGTACTTAGAAATTAGTTCTGAGGACAGAGCAGTTATTAGCCTGTGCTTAGCCTTTGACTTAACCCACAAATTACCTAGAGCCTCTTTTCTTTGACTGATTGGCACCTCCCATCCTTTGCCTCGATCTTACATTTACATGTGGAGATTTCAAGTAAAAGTACATTGCAGGTGAAAAGCTCCACAGTTAAAGGCATTTATAAATTTAAAAGATGAGTAATGTATAAAGACACAGGAGGCATTGCTAAGATTCTTTGCTTAATTTTTTTTTTTTTATCATTTATGAAGGCTCTGTAAGGGGTGATTTTTACCAAATACATAACATTTCCTCTGCCAACTGGATTACATCTCTTCCTTCAGACCCCTTCTTGGGAGTCAACTGAATTCTTAGAATAGAACTAAGGTCATCAGAGTTTGACAGATTATTTTCCATGTTCTGTATCATTTCCTTTCACTCGTGCTTTGGTTTATAAGATACTTTTATACAGTGAAGTCCCAGTGGCACCACAGCTAGCAATGGTATAAAATATTCCAGGAGCAATATTATATTAGTTACGGCATTTTATCAAGTTCAAAACCTGAGACTCATTATCATCAACCCCATTCTCCTGACAAGAACACTGAGACCTGGGGGTAAAGTGACTTGCATAGGGCCATCTGGGGAGTAAGGAGCAGTGTTAGGATCTGAGACCAGGGCTTTCAGGGCTAAACCCAAGACTACTCGCTAATGCTCTACTTGCATTTCACTTCACTTGGCTTAGACAGAAAATCCAACATTGCAGACAGCTCCCCCAGGTCAGTTTACTTCACTGGAACCCACCCAGCTCTGCCTCTGATGTGAGCCAGCAGTGCTCCCTGAGCCACAGCTTCCAAAAAGCCATTAGTGCCCACAGTAAACAGAGGTGGGAAAAAAATTGAGTCCTTTTCACACAAGTTTTGGGTTCTAAGAATTAAAAGAGACTTTAAGCTAGTTGAGGAAAAGAAACTTTACATTTTAAATGAAAACAATTAAAGAACTCTATTTTAATAATTCCAGAAATCCAATAGCTCTCAGCCTGAACTCAACTACAGAACAGATCTAAATAGAAGCCACAAGTTACTGGTCAAAGTGGTAGTAGCCATTGCAAACACTATTTTGTGTTGAGCTCCTACTATGATCCAGGTACTTTACATATGTCATATTATTTAAGTCTCATGGCAAAGGTTTCTGCATTTGTGACCTGTGAGGTGAACATTTTAAGACTCATTTACAAATGAGAAAACTGAGGAGCAGCAAAGCTTAGGAACTTGCTGAAAGTCACAAAGTTCATGAAAGAAGTTGTCATTCTCTCTATTCTCTCTCCCTGTCTGAAGCCCATTGCCATCTGATTATTCTGTTCTGCCTTCTTCCCCTCCCTGTGTCCATGTGTTCTCATTGTTCAACACCCGTCTATGAGTGAGAACATGTGGTGTTTGATTTTCTGTTCTTGTGTCAGTTTGCTGAGAATGATGGTTTCCAGGTTCATCTATGTCCCTACAAAGGATACGAACTCATCGTTTTTGATGGCTGCATAGTATTCCATGGTGTATATGTGCCACATTTTCCCTGTCCAGTCTATCAGCGATGGGCATTTGGGTTGGTTCCAGGTCTTTGCTATTGTAAACAGTGCTGCAATGAACATTCGTGTGCATGTGTCCTTATAGTAGAACGATTTATAATCCGTTGGATATATATCCAGTAATGGGATTGCTGGGTCAAATGGAATTTCTTTTTCTAGGTCCTTGAGGAATCGCCACACTGTTTTCCACAATGGTTGAACTAATTTACACTCCCACCAACAGTGTAAAAGTGTTCCTATTTCTCCACAATAAGAGTGGGGATCCAAAGCTGCCTTCCATTTGGTATATTATAGCTTAGTCTTTTAGCTTTTTTTCTTCTGAGAGCAGATTCACTGGAATTTCATTACTATGACGATTGAAACAAAAGAACATTATCCTTCTGCATTTGGTGTTCCACATTTGGAATGACATGAAGAAAAAATAATAGCCCCAGGCTGGGCTGGGTGTGGTGGCTCACACCTATAATCCCAGAACTTTGGAAGGCCAAGGTGGGTGGATCACCTGAGGTCAGGAGTTCGAGACCAGCCTGGCAAACATGGTGAAATCCTGTCTCTACTAAAAACACAAAAATTAGCCAGGCATGGTGGGCACACCTGTCACTTCAGCTACTTGGAAGGTTGAGGAAGGAGAATCACTTGAATCCAGGAAGTGGAGCTTGCAATGAGCTGAGATTGCACCATTACCCTCCAGCCTCAGTGACACAGTGAGACTCTGTCTCAGAAACAAAAACAAAAAAAAAATAGCCCCAAATCCTCTAGCATCCACAGCACTCAGGGTATATTTGTCAATTTTTTTTTTTTGGCAGCTAAGATGTTGCTTAGTATTCTACAATCCACAGGACAGTCCTTGACAACAATGAATAGTCCAGTCCAAAATGTTAATGGTGTGAGGTTGAGAAACCCTTCTCCAGACTAATGCTAGGCTCCTGGTAGGAAATAAGTAAGCAATGCTTTCTTGTCAACCCTAGTTAAAACAGCATTTTCTGGTCCCCATTCCATTACCATACTTACTGATACAATCTTGTGTACGTTTTTGTTTACCTGGGTAGTATCTGTTTCTATAAGTGAGATTTAAGCTCTCTGAGGATCAAGAATAGATCTGCCCAGGCCACAGCAGGTAGAGTACAAACTGAGTAAAGATTTGTTGACAATGAATGAATGAATGAATGAATGAATGAACAAACATAGGGTGGAGAGTTAAAACAAGTCACTTCCCCTTTGTAACTTAATGCAGAGACCACATCTCTCTCTCTTTCTCACAAAGTGTGATGTGGACTTTGAGAGTGTACCCTGGCTATAGGCCATCAAGCAACACACATTTGGTCTGGAATTCTTTATGCCCTAAAATTTTCTGGGCAATTTCGCAGATCCCAATAGTTTCATTGAGCCTCAATGCTACTCTGTGGTTTTCCTGACTAACCACTCAATTTTTTTCTAGGATTCTCATCATTCATGATTCAAGACTGAATACTTATAGCTACAGGTGCTTCTTGCTTCCATGGGCTGAAAATTTTAGAGTCAAGCACCTTGAAGAATTAAGGTCCCTCTGAGAATCAAGTGTAAAAGTTAGAGACCTGAGGCTCAAGATGTTCCAGCCTCAAACAAAAGGAAGAGGATGAAAAACGTAGCAGCCCTCATGTCAGGACTGCTGATTGCGGGAGGGATCCAGAGACAGTGTGAGTCTAAGGTGATATGAGCCACTGGGGCTTGTCAGGAACTAAAGCTGGGAGCCCGCGGTGAGTCAGAAAAAGGGGAACATGTCAACACACTGGGCCACTGAGGGGAGGCAGATGCCAGGGAGAAACTGAGGTCAGGAGAAATGTAGGCCCAGGGATGGATTTAAGATCAGGGTCTGGGTGCCTGAAATGCACCAAGTCTGGAGGTGAACCAGAAACTAGTGGACTGGAGAGGAAAGAACAGGTTTCCAGACATAGGGCCAAAGGTGCGGGAGAATGTATGGGAAAGGAAGATTGAAACAGAGTTCACATTAGTGGGATATGGAGTGTGCTAGGTCCTTTAAACAGTCTCAAAAAGTAGGGTTATACTTATTTCCTGGGAAAATAAAAGTGCAGCTTTAGAAAGGTCAACTGGCTTACTTACAGTTTATAAGGCGATGAGCTCCACAGGGGCAGGAACCAGACCAGATCAGAACTGTGCACTGTAGCATTCATGGTGGCTGCACATAATGGGGACAGAAAAAGTTTTTCTTGGGTGAATGGCAGGAAGGTAGCATTCAAAATTTCATCATCAGGGTAAAGCTCTTCCCTGCACTCGATTGCTTTCCTAGCCAAAATCAAGTCGTAAATCAGAGAGAACTTAACAAGAGCAAAAAGGTTTCAGCACCAAGTAACAAAATCAAGTTGTTACTTCCGTTTTCTCCAAGCCTGAAAAACCTAGCACTTGGCTTTTGTCACTTTCCAAAAGATCCAGTGATTTCACCATTTCTCTCAGTTTTGAAGAGAAGCAGCGTATTTTAAAAAATTTTTTTTTTGGGGGGAGGGGGTGGGAAATTAGATTGGTTTTTAGGTGACTTAATAAAAGGCTGAAAAATGAACATTAGTTTCAAACTCCTCATCCATTGCAAATTGGCCTGTGCCATTTCCAAACTACATAAAATTATTTTGGGAACAAATGATAAATTAGTTATTCCATTGCAGTTTTTTAAGAGATCAAACAGGGACTCCATACTATCTTGTTAGGAACATTTCATAGTTATAAACTTGAACTTTGTTTTTCAGTTTAATTAATTCAAAATGCATTTATTAAACAGCCCCTCTGATTAAAGCAGAAAACAGTAAGACATGAGGGTGCAAATGAAAGGATCCACTCAGCATGAATTCTCTTAGAGCACTCACTCAGGAAGGAAACACTAGCAAATCAGGAGAATGTCCACAGAATGAGGAACCCTAGAGCACGCCCACACCATTGACTCATGGATACAGGTGGAGTTACAGCAGCTGCAGTAGCTTAAGTGCCATTGGTATTTGTCAGTCTGCTGGCACAGAGCCTCCCACTTTCTACAAAGTCTTTGCAAGTATTTCTGGAAAACTCCAGGCTACACTGTCTTGTGCTGTTTAGCAGTTGGAATCTGGTAGCCACTGTGATTCTTTGCTTGAGTGTTGCCACCAACGTGCAAAACTGTGCAGGGGCATCTGGCAGAGTAAGGGAACTTGTTTTCTTTCTTCCCTTTCTGTTCTCTTCTATAAGCAAGAGTCTGAGATAAGACTTCTTATGTTCCTCTCAAACCACATCCAAAGTCTTTAGTTAATGATCTCTTTTATTATTTTGCTTATTAAGGTTTAGAATAGTAATTAAGAATATAGATGATGAAGTCAAACTTCTGAGAATCATATCCTGGCTTCACTACTTACTAGTTGTGTGACTTGTGAAATTACTTCTTCACCTATACATGAGGGTGATAGTAGTATTGACATCATAGTATTGTAGTGAAGATTAGATGAATGAATATATGTAAAATCCTTATTATAGCACCTGACACATAGTAAGTGCTGTATTAGTATTACCTATTATTAACGTTATTATTCATGAATGATTAGTGATCATTATAAATAATACTTACATTAGTAGAGTACTTACCCTGTGCCAGCTGATAGGCTAGCATTTTGTGTTTCATCCCCTCAGTAGCCGTTGAGGCAGAAATTATTGTTATACCATGTTTACAGCTGAGGAAATGAAGCTTAAAGAGGTAAATAACTGCGCAGAGGCATACTGGTAGCACATGATTCCCAATCCTGGCTAGGAGACTAACACCAGAATCTACGCATATCAGTGGAACAGGGTGGAGATGGATTGAAATGTCAGCCATTTGCTGCATTCATAGCCTCTACCTGCCTTCAGAGACTACAGCCTTTTTTTTTTTTTAAGGTGGAGTCTTGCTCTGTCACCCAGGCTGGTGTGATGTCTTGGCTCACTGCAACCTCTGCCTTCCCGGTTCAAGCGATTCTGTCTAAGCCTCCCAAGTAGCTGAGATTACAGGCGCCTGCCACCACGCCTGGCTAATTTTTGTGTTTTTAGTAGAGGCGTTTCACCATGTTGGCCAGGCTGGTCTCAAACTTCTGATCTCAGGTGATCCACATGCCTCAGCCTCCCAGAGTGCTGGGATTACAGGCGTGAGCCACTGTGCCGGGCCAAGACTACAGTTTTCATTCCGAGTCACATTCATTGCATCCTGAGTCCAGCTCCCTGTGCCTGAAGAACTTCTCTGTATCTATGTGTTGGCTCAGGGGTCATCTTTCATCCAGGAAGCATTCCCTAACCTGCTCAGACCTAGGTGAGTTGGACTTCCAGAACACAGTTCTTCCCTTCATTATGGCACTAATTCCAGGGCTCTTGATTGTCCCTTTGTTAGCCATTCTCCCTCTCCAGATTTTGAGATCCTGCTGGGCTAGAATAAGACTTCATTCATCCTTGTTTTTCTGGCACTGAGCTCAGAGTCAGGCATAGGGAAGGGGCATGATAAAGTTTATTATACAAATGAATTACTTATTTAATGTGTACGATGACCCCAGAAGGTAGATTTTATTTCGCCTACATATGTATAAAGAAACAGAGTCCCGGGTGGGTTAAGAAACTCAACTAAGCTCACACAGTTAACAGTCACATTTCAGTGGCACTAAGGCCATCTCCAACTGTGTTATGTTTATCTGTAAGCTAAGGTGAAAAAGTACTTTTCAGGTGGATTAGATACTTATCTAGAAGGTTCCTACTGCTGCAGCCCTATCTCTCCTCCATGATGGAATCATACCATGAGTTTTCTGAGCTCTGAACGCTCAGAGAACCCTGAGGAGCAGTATGTGGTCAGAGACCACACAGACAGTAAAATGGGAATGTTATTGATAGAGGCATCAAGTAAATTCAGAAAGGGTTCACCATATTTTAAAATATAAATCTTTTCTCAAATTCACCCATCACAGAGTATCCATTGTAAATTTGAATGTTCTGTTACCTTCAGGGAATGGTCTAGCCTAAAAATAAAATTGCCATAGAGAATTGGGTTTCAAACACCTGACAATGGGGCCATATTTGCTGACCTGAAGCAGCTAGAGGCAGGAAGAGTAAAAACCTCAGTCTCAGTGAACTCTGTGGGTCCCATCCAGGGAAATGAAATGCCAAGAACATATTCTAAATGCAGATGTATGTTCATCAATAAAAGACAAGGTTAATTGCCAAGACCTAAGCAAAGACCCGGGTGGGACCAGTGCAAAGAAGGTCGTCAGTGTTCACAGGTAATGATGGAAGGGTCTCCCCAACTTATCCACTTTGACGGAACCTTGCATGTGTGGTGAGGGAGTGTAATATACGAGGCCTTTTGGGGTACTTTAAGATACAAGCTGGAACGCACACAACAAACAGGGCACTGAATTAAAATGTTACAAATGCTGCTTTCTTTAATCCTCACACTATTCCTATGAGAGGTGCATTATTATTTTCATTTTACAAATAAGGAGGCTGAGCCTCAGAGATGTCACTGGCTTCTACAGAATGAAGCAAGAATATGGTCCCATCTGTGCTCTATCTGTATCCTCATTGTCCTAAAACAACAAAGAAGTAAATCAATAAAACTAAGAGTCCTAGCGTTGGCAGTGCTAAACCCCCTAAAAACGACCAAAGGTTTTCGGATGCGGAGTAGGTGCTTCCCACGGAGAGCTGTTCCAGCTGCAGTGGGACCTAGTTTGGGCCGTCGGGATAAAATTCACTTCACTCTGGTCTCTGTTGTCTCCTCTGTCTCTCCCACCCCTTCTACTCCTCTCCACAAACAGCGCAGTTTTCAGTTTGCCAAAGATAGCTTCTCACTTTCTATAACTGGAAAAGGAAAAGACTCAATTTGAGTAAGTGAAGCTTTTTAAATGCAAGACTATTAAATACAAGCTTTTTAAAATGAGGTATTGATGTTATGTTAATATGTCATTTCTCATAATGGCTTGATGATGGCACTAATTCAAGTTGCCTTCCTGTTGAGGACTAAGTTTATCAGTCAACCAAAAAGCAGCTCTTTCTAGAGTTTGTCAATGCAGTTAAGAGGAATGTAATGTTTAGAGCCAAGGTGGTTTGGAATGAGAGGTCTCCTGGGTGAGATATAGGTAGTTGGAAGACCTGGATCTGAGTCCTAGTTCTTCTCCTGAAGAATTCAAACCTAAAATCTGAAATGGATAAGATAAAGGATATAAAAAGTACGTTGTAAACTAAAAAGTGAAGGGAATGTATGGAGCAATTACGTTGCAATTCTCAGTGACCCACGTCATGGCTACTGACAGAATGAGGCTTATTCTGTAAATCAATTGACCTCTGCATTGGTGAAAGATGGTTTTTCATAAAAAAATTAAGATCCTTCTTTTTCCAGCTGATAGTTTCATGTACATTTTTAAAAGTCACACTACCCCTACACAACCCCCAATATTCATTCATTCCTTTGGTCCTTCCAACCTAAATCTACCTCACAAAATGCAGAGCTGTATTATTAACAAAGTTAATTTTAGGGCTAGGGTGGAGTGGGCTCCAGAGGATAGACGTAAATGGTTTATCATGTTAGCTCCAAGTTTGCGTTATTGAAGCATTTCATTGTTCTCCCGTCACAGCCTGTGTCAACTGGGCCCTAATCTGGATGGGTGGGGCTAGAGAAGAGAAGGATAGGGGAGAAATGGAGGGAGAGAGAGAATGGGGTAAGGCCAGAGTGCCTAAGATAAAGATATTAACTTGTAAGTAGCTGCTCACAGACTGGAGAAGACAACACAGTTGCTCAAAATAAAATAAGTGGTTCCAAAAATAAAATAAGTCCTGCACTACTCTAAGCAATCTGCTTCTCTTTCTGAAACTGGTATCATAGCCCATCCCTGGCCATCCCTTCCGGTGCCTGTTCTGCCTTGGCCAAAATGTCATATCATTGTATTGTATCAGTAGTATTTCCAACAGGAAACAAGTGCCGTGTCAAAATTAGATATTTCAAGGCGAGTTTAATAAGGACAAGAGGACTGTGCAGAAACTCAGGCTTAGGACAACCAAGATGTTACTATCCTTAATCCTGGAGTAAAAAAGAAGAAAAACATTACTGGGACCAGGAAGGAGAAAGCAGCATAGAGTTGGTGCACTGATCCTCTTAGAAGGATCCATGTGTGATGCTGGTAGAAAGATAAAGCCTGTCCAAGATGGCCCAAAGGAAGAGAGCCTGGAATAAATAACATAACTTCTCTCTCTCTTCTTCCTCTCCCTCATCTCCTACTGGGGCATCTATGGGCAAAACTACCCAGAAACTAGAGCATCATGGAGATTGCTGGGGGAGCCAAAAAAGATCAGTCACCTGGGACGGAGAGCAAAGTGGAAAGGGATTAGAGTGAGTCTGCAAGGACAAGCAAAAGATGTCTAGGACAGACCCTTATGTTGGAAACACAAAGAAATGAAATTGTTTCCACTCTAGAGGGAGCTTCAGTGAACAGCTGGAAGAAAAGTAAGCTGTAAAGGGGTTCTCAACCCTGAGAATGTTGCTAGCAATTTATTTCCATTGTTCTGTTCCCTCATCAGCCCTTTCCTGAGGGCCTCCTCTTTGACAAGCAAACTTGAGCCCTAAGAACCCTGGACAGTGGGTATGTGTAATAAGGCACAATCCTTACTGTTGGTCTATGAACTCATAATTTGATTGCAGCAAAACACATGTCCCTAGTGAACTACAATACACAATGCCCCCAGATCTTTGTTTCAATGGAAACTTCTTCCCAAGTATCTGAACGTCCAGCTCGTAAAGCACAATTAGATCTGTTCATCTTTGCATGTACTTCAATGGTAACTGGTTTGGACAGCAGCCTATGTTCATTAGGCTTAGAAACTTTCCATGTCAGTTAATTTGATTAATATCAGAGAAAACTCAATTAGATGTGTCAACTTTTTGTATATGACATTTAATATCTATTAAAATGATGTCACCTCTATCACCCAGAGGCCTTATTTTCAGTTTCTTCACACTGTCAACTTGAGAATGCTAAACACCCAAAACAGGAGAAATGAAAAATGCATTCCTGTCATTCTTATTCCACGTTTCTTAAAGTCAGTCTAACATAATGACTTGATAACAGTTTTCAAGTTGATGTTTTCCTTACTCCCATTTTCCTAGAGAACCATACTTGAAAGAATAATATAGAAGGCTGAAGGCTAATTTTCCAAATAGTACGAAAGGGAAAAATTAGAAAGGAGAAGACTCCTAGGTAGAAAGAATAATTTGGTTAGTAAGTTTATGTGGGGGTTATTCATCTATCTGACTCTCACTTCCAAACTACTATAAAATTTCTAAGGTAAAATGAGTCTGAACTACACACACACATGAACACACATGCACATATACACGCACAATGATTGCAGAACTTAATAACATGAAAAGATGTAAACCTCCATTTACTAGTGGAATCTCTATATTAGAAGCTTTAAAGCTCTAGATGAATTTACTGTAGGATATGTACTACACATGGAAATGTAACTGCATCATTTCAAAGCAGAAAAGTTTACATATCTTTGTGTTTAATGTCTGTGTTTACTTTGCTATTCTACAATGAGTTCTAATTCTTAGGCCTATTTTACAGTTTACATTCTATTAGAAAATTCAAATAATTGGTTCTTAGGAAAGTATATATCAGATTCATTTGGAAGTTTTTTTTTTTCAAAATACGCACACTCAGATCCTGATGCAGTATATTGAGGTGAGGCCTTAGAGTCTCTATTTTGAAACATATACCCAGGTAATTTTAATGGGCATTGTCAGACAAGAAATAATGCACTCAAATGTCCCCACATATTCCATGCGAAAATGCCCCTAATATTTCATGCTATTTCATACTTCTTGGCATATTTTTTTCACGCTCTTTTCTATTGCATGTTTGCTTGGCAAATATCTATTATTTTCCTGAAGTCTAACAAATTTTCTGAGTAGTTTTCTAACACCAAAAGGCAATTTACTACCCCAGCCTCTGTATTTTTTATACCTTTAATATTTCAACTCTCTTTTAATTTTTTAATGTGAGTGTTACTTTTCTTTCTGCCAACCTGTCTATGAGTTTCTTGAAGGCAGGACATGAGTCCTATCTCTGTATTCCAAGAGACAATGTCTAGTGACTCTAGTACATGCTTAATAAATGTTGGTTGAATAGAGTTGAATTGAGCAAGTACTGACTATATTTAGATTATCTCTTCCTTCTTTGGCTTGGTTACTCATAATGAATCTTTATTCAAGGATTACTTATGTAATGCTTACGAATGTCGAGGTCCTATGTGGTTCAGGCTAATTGTAGCAATACATTATTAAAAGAAAAAGAAATCAAGAAGCACCCCAACCAAAAGCTAAACTCGTTCTAATTTTACTAACATCTACACAGGACAGCAAATGAGATCCAGTTGAACCGGTAGCATGACTTGCAGATTTTTTTCTCCTTTCCCACTATCTCATGCTTGCTACCACCCACGCCTTTTTTTTCCTTTTCATCCTTCACTTTCCCTGGCACCCTAACCAACTAAGGCCGTGTCTTTTCCTTTCTTTCCTCCTTTCTTACTACCACTGGTTCTCTCTCTGTTCCTTTGCTCCTCTCAAATTTAAGAAGCCAAATGTCATCCTTGCCCTCACCATTGTCTTTCCAAAAATTGACCCAGTACCTCTGTGCTCTGTATTCTGTACCTTGGTCTGTGACTTTGGACAAACTAATAATTCTTCCTTGGGCTGATTTTTCACAGAGATAGTCCTCTGAGACTTTTCATTTTGAGGCTTGCTTGTAATTTCAAAAAATTTTAAATGTCCAAATAGGGTCATAAAATTTGTGATATATTTTGCATGTTTATATTTTATGAATGAACCCATTTAAGATGGAAATATAAATGGGTTCCAAGGATGATTGTAGAATTCTTAAGAATCCTCATTTGTGCAGTGTGTTCTGATAGTAGCACACAGGTTGAATGTCATTTAAAAAAAATACATTGGGTATATTGTACATCCCTGTGTCTGAATGTCTAATTTCATTTAGAGAGAACATCAAAAATCCTTCATTCTGAGATCATTTGTAAAAGAACTACTCAAACCAAATTTTCCTCATGACCCTATATCACTGCTGCTAATAAAGATCAGGGAGGAAAGTACATGTAAAAACATTTTGTGGCAAATCTGGATTCAAATCGTGGCTCTTTGACTTCTTAGTTTTGTGTCTTTAGGTGAGCATTGACTTTCACTTCCAAAGAGGGCTCTCTTACCTTTGAAAAGATGGAGTTACATTTTCATTCCTGGAAGGATTACTGTTTCCAAAGAAAAGTGTATGGATGGAATACTGACAGGAGTGCCTGACCAGTACAAGAAAGTAAATACCAGAAGGTCATCTGAGAGGGCCTGGAGTCAGATGACTTATTTCCAGTGACAGACAGGTTACTCACTGGCTATATGATTTCAGACAAATTACTTAGCCTCTCTGAGACTCATTTTTCTCATCTGTTAAGTGAGCATTATAACAGAATGTATTTCACAGGGCTGTTATGAGGATTAAGTGGGAGGTTATACATGAGCATATTAACTCAGTACCTGTGTAGATTAAATATTGAGTGTGTGTGTGTGTGTGTGTGTATGTGTATTTAACATCATTTCTGTATCTTGGCTTGGAAACCTGGCCCACTTGGAATGAAAGAATGATAAAAGGGTTAGGGAAGGGGTTTGGCAGTGACAACCAGCTGAGGATTGGTCAGGCCAGACTCCAGTATTACTACATGAGTTGTACTGTAAGGTGTTCAGTAAGGACAATGATGATGTCACCTTAGTCTGTTTATTAATATAACCCAATCACCTGAAAGAGTGCCTAGCACATAGTAGTGCTCAATATTTTCTGAATCCCTCTATGCTAACTAACTTATGTGCCATCTTGCATACAGTAGGTCCTCAATGAATGTTTGCAGAATCAAAGAAAAATAGTAGCTGTAACTAACACTTATCAAGCTTTTATTATGTATAGTTTTCTCTTCTATGCTCTTTATGTGTATAATCTCATTTAGTTTTTACATTCACACTGTGAGATAAGCAGCTTTATTATTCCCATTTCACAGATAAAAAAAAAATAGATACAGGTAAGTCATTTACATATTTACACTGCTAAAAACTGGTGAGGCTAGGACTTGACCCCAGCTACTGGGAAACAGAAGAAATGGGACTTGGAAATTATTTCCACCCTCTCTTATTCTAGTTTGAAGCTTAATAATGTCTATTGAAAAAATGTACTGATTTTGAAATAGGAATAAGGTTCAATTTGCTCATCTACAATTAGAGATCATAACACTTATTCGCCCTATCAAAAATAATTATTTTGAACATCAATTAAGCTAATGTGAACTACTATAAAATATATTACATTTTGCATTCTCTATACTGTAATATAACTAAAAGAACATTGAACTGCGAGCTCACGGACATTCAAATGTTGGCCCTTTTTTTAGTTTTATGCCTTGGGCAAGTCATTCTGCATTGCCTTTCTCATCTGTAAAATAAGAAAAATTATATGACTTTTGGGGTTACAATAATTGTAAATGAGTTTAAAATGTGTAATAAGCCAGAAAACATTGCTAAGCACATACAGGTTAGGCAAGAACTAAATGCCATCTCTTTTTTTGTGGAGTGGTTTGATGATCAGTGCCAATAATTAATTAATCAGTGAATGCTTTAGTTTTATTTTTAATGTAACAGGACTGTGATTAACATTTCTTAAGTACCTAGTATGTACACATCTCATATAGAAAAACTCAATAAATAGAGCTCCTTTACATTTCCACTCCCCAATCCTTTTTTAAACCACTTTATTTATATATGATTGACATATAAAAAGCTGTACATATATAATATATACATCTGGAAAAGTTTGGAGATAAATATTTACCTGTGAAATCATTACCATCATCAGGGCATAAATATATCTATTACCTCCAGAAGTTTTCTCCTACCTGCTTTATTATAATTATTGTTTCTGTTGTTTGTTTTTGTGGTAAGAACACTTTAACATAAGATCCTCTTAGCATATTTTAAGTATTGTTAGCTATAGACACTGTACTGTATTCTGTACTATATACTAGATGTCCAGAATTTATATCTTGCATAACTGAAACTTTATACCCTTCAACCATTACTTTCCCACTTTTTCCTCTCCCCAACCACTGACAATGGCATTATACTCTGCCTCTATGAATTTGACTGTTTTAGATTTGATATCTGAATTCATATGATATCTGTCTTGGTCTGAAATTATTTTACATAATGCCCTCCAGGCTCACCCATGTTGTAGTAAATGGCAGAATTTTCTTCTGTTTTAAGGCTGTTTAGTATTTTATCGTGTTTATAGCGCAACTTCTTTATGCATGCAGCCATCAATTATTATTTAGGTTGTTTTTATACCTTGGCTATTGTGAATAACACTGCAATGAACACAGAAGTGCATATATCTCTTTAATATCCTAATTTTAATTTCTTTGTACATATACCCAGAGATGAGACTGCCGAAACATGTGATAGCTCTATGTTTAGTTTTTTGAGGAACCTCCATAGTATTTTCTATTATGACTGTACCAATTTACATTCCTACCAACAGTGTACAAAAGTTCTCTTTTCTCCACATCTTCACCAACACTTATGATCTTTTTTTTTAGTATTAGTCATTCTAGCATGTATGAGGTAATATTATGATTTTGATTTGTATTTCCCTAATGATTAGTGATGTTGAGCATTTCTTTCTATATTTTTGGCCATTTGTAGGTTATCTTTTGAGAAATGTCTGTTCAGGTCCCTAGTCCATTTTTTAATTGAGTGATTTAACGTTTGTGTGTGTGTGTGTGTGTGTGTGTGTGTGTGTGCGTGCGTGAGCCTGTGTACATGTTTTGCTATTCCGTTAGATGAGTTTCTTGTATATTTTGGATTTTAAAGCATTGATGAAAAAAAAAATAAAGCAGACACAAATAAATAGAAAGATATTCCATGTTAATGAACTGGAAGATTTCATATTGTTAAAATGTCCATGCTACCCAAAGCAATCCACAAAGTGAATGAAATCCTCATCAAAATTTAAATGGCATCTTTTACAGGAGTAGAAAAAAATCTTAAAGTTAATATTGACCACAAAAGACTGAACATCCAAAGCAGTCTTGAGCAGGAAGAACAAAGATGAAAGCATCACACTGCCTGATTTCAAAATATGCCACAAAGGTATAGTAATCAAAACCGCAAGCTACGACCATAAAAGCAGACACATAGACTAATGGAATAGAAAAGAGAACCATGAAGTAAACCCAAGTAGATATAGTCAACTAATTTTCAAAAAAGAGTGTGAAGAATACATAATAGGAAAGGATAGTCTCTTCAATAAACAGTATCAGGAGAGGTGCACATCTACCTGTAAAATAATAAAATTAAGCCTTTGACTTATACCATGCCCAAAAATCAACTCAAAATATATTACAGACTTAAATGTAAAATCTGAAATCATAAAACTCCTGGAAGTAAACACAGGAGAAAATACCCTTGATATTGGTCCCAGAAATGCTTTTTTTTTTTTTTTTTTTTTTTTTTTTTTAATTTGGTACCAATAGCACAGGCGACAAAAGGGAAAAGTAAACAACTGGTATTATGTCAAACTAAATAGTCTCTACACAGCATAGAAAATGATAAAAAATGAAGATAAACCCTACAGAATGGGAGAAAAAATTGTAAGTCATACATCTAACAAGGGGTTAATACTCAGTCCCTTAGGATACCTTGGAAGACCTGTCTCTTCTGCCTCTCCGTGTAGTATGCTCCCTGTGACCTCATCTAAGCAGCCCTCTGATTGCTTTCCGCCTCATTATTTGTAAAAGTAGCATGTGCTTCCAGACTTCCGTTTTAATGAATATTTATGGTATAACTCACAGCGGTGTGAGGCACGCGATAGCTCCTTTTTGCATTGTTAAAAGATCTGGAATTCTGCATACAGGGGGGCAGTATTAGTGTCTATTTTCCCTGGTTGCCATTAAGAAAACGTACACTGTAAAGTTTAGTGTAGTGGGACTCCAGGGCTTGCTTCACACAACACAGAAACCCCTTTGCAAAGACTCGTTTTTGTCTTTCAGTTTCACATTTTGCTCCAAGAAAGTGCTGATCCCATTTGACTTAAATATTAACTTTAGAACATTTTAGCAACTCATTAAATCTCTCTTTCTCACTTCACTTGCAGGTGGAGTTCATTAGAATCAAACTAAAGGGAGTCCTATACTAAACATACACACACTAACATTCTCCTGGCAAGAAGCGTGAGATAGAATTTGTATTCTATGTGTAGGCTACTGGTTCTCAAAACGGGAATTTTCCGTTCCCCAACTCCAGGGACGTTTAGTGATGTCTGGACATTTTTGGCCATTACAAATGAGAGAGTGCTACTGGAATACAATGGGTAAAGGCCAGTGGTGGTGCTAAAAACCCTGCAATGCACAGGAATATCCTTTACAACACAGAACTGTTCAGCCCCATTTGTCAATAGTGCTGAGGCTGAGAAACACTGGTATGGACTAAAAAGAAAGTGTTTTATCAATGACACTGCTTCTGAGGCTATGTATGGGCCACCCCTGAAGAAAACTGTTGTCAACCCTTGACCAATTTAGTTTGAAACTACAAGGAGCCGATGACTGATGTTTAATGTTTTTTTTGTTTTGTTTTGTTTTGTTTTTTAATACATCGAGGACTAAGTTTGAACACTAGTGCTACCTCTTTTAGCTATGTGACCTTGAATAGGTACTTCACTTGTCTGATCCTCAGTTTTCTCACTTGCAAAATGATTTAAACACATTTTTGTTAATGATAATACCTACCTTGGAGGTCTGTTACATAGATTGAATGAAATAATGTATTTATAACCTTAAAAGTATCTGATACATAGTAGGCTTCTGACAAATACAATTACCGTGTCTTTGTAATAATTATATAAACTGAAAAGATCACTGAGATCTTTAATAAAATTGCCCTACTCACTGTATGTATTAAGTCCCCATAAAGACTTAGGGATGCTCTCTACAAAGGGACAACAGGTAGTAGAGGCATGCAAAAAGTATTATATTAGCACCTCAAAGGGGCACATAACCTCACTAAGAGTAGGAGAAAGACTTGCTCAAGGCAAAGATGCTTGACTTAAGCTTAAATTTTTATGATTCTAAGTGAGCTAAAATCTCCACTTATTTTACTATCTCACTAATCTCAGTCATTTCTTCCTTCAACAAACTGTTGATATTCATACCATTAGCAATTGCACTGATGGTTTAATTAAAATTTGAACATTCCATCCAGTTTCAGCCACCTGCTGTCTTTTATATACACTCATATTTCAAAAGCACAGAGTGTTTCTTTCTTTTCTTTTTTTTTTTAGTTGGCCATATCTGTTGTGCTTGGGAAAAGAAGCCCAGAAAGGCTGTGATGATAGAGCTTGGCTAATGTCCATTGATCTGTGTTCATGGTGTATATGTGACTTTCACAACCCATGAAGTATAGGCCCAGAAAGGTGTCTTTAATTACAGCAATTACAGGGAAATACCGACTTGAATGTATTAACTATTAGTGGCACAGAGTCAGTCATCTCATTACTTATGAATCTATTTGTGTTGCTTTTTAGCAACTGAATAGGTATTTAGATCAATATATTCTTAGCCTGTAGTTTCCAATTCCTTATAAAAATTATTGAACTAACATTGGAGTGGAGACTTATTTTAAAATGCAAAATGGTATCTCATTCATCCGGTCACTATATAATGATATTCCTGATTAGCAGCTATTTTAGAAAACTAAAAGAAGAGATAAGAATTCAAACTGACAGAGAACACAAAAAGTGTTTGGTGAGATTAAGTATGGAAATGACTCCAAGATTTCTCCCTAAGGTTGGAGTTATTACTGCTATGCCTTCCTTGACTTGTATTCATCTATGGATTTGTGGAAGACACATTCATTGTGTATATGTGTTTCTCATGCTTCCCTGTGAACACCTTAGGGGCAGGAACAGAATTTTAATCATCACTGTGTCCCCAGTGCTTAACACTACGCCTGCCGTACAACAGGCATTCGATAACTATTTATCGAAAAAATGATATGTTTATGGACTCAGATAAAAACCCAGGACACTGAAGACATGATGACTGATGTTGAATTTTTTTTTTTTTTATACATAGAGGACTAAGTTTGAATGCTATTGCTACCTCTTTTAGCTGTGTGACCTTGAATAGGTACTTCACTTGTCTGATCCTCAGTTTTCTCACTTGCAAAATGATTTAAACACATTTTTGTTAATGATAATACCTACCTTGGAGGTCTGTTACACAGATTGAATGAAATAATGTATTTATAACCTTAAAAGTATCTGATACATAGTAGGCTTCTGACAAATACAATTACTGTGTCTTTGTAATAATTATATAAACTGAAAAGATCAGAAAAGTGTTTGGTGAGATTAAGTTACAATGTTTGGTGAGATTAGATACAGACTCCTTTTCAGGACTGAGGGACTTACTCCCTCAGAGTACTGGGAGTGTGGCTGGCAGATGGCTCCCAGATTTCAACTTCCCACAGGGATTGTGGGGCTCATGAGAGTCACCTTTCACAAGGCCCTGCCTGACCCCTTCCCTGGGCAGGCGTATCCAGTGATGAGTCCACATATGGGTATAACAAACTGGCCCTCAAGCCTTAATAGGTGCAATTCTGAAGGGCTATCCCAGCTTCAGATCTCTTGCTGAAGAAGGTACGCCTCTGTTTAGAAGCATTGCAGGCTTTCCACTCTCCCTGATAGGGCTCCCTTCCTTTCCTTTTCATGGATATCGATCCCCAGGGTATTTCTTAAAACACCTCCTGCAGGCTAATACCCACCTCAGAGTCTTCATCCTGCAGAACACTTGATAGGCAACAGGGTAAGAGCCAATTCAACAATGCAAATGAACACACATTGATTAACTCTTATGCACAGTCACTTTTCACTCCCTATCTCTCTTAATCCTACTAACCCCCTAAGGTGTTAGGTATTGCTGTTTTTATCTCACAGAGGAGAAATGTCTACTGAGAAATACTAAGTGACTTTGTCAAAGGTCACAAAGTTAAAAAGGTTTTGGGACTTAAATTACGGGTTTTCTGACTCCAAAATACAAAGCAGTTATACTTTTGACTATGATATTTGATGTTAAATGCGTTGAGAGTTTTCTTTTTTTGACTAACAGAATAACAGTAGAAACCTGGAATTTACTTAATGAGTTTCAAGTCGTTAGGATAATGTGTAATATTCGTCCCAACAAGTAAACTTATTATAACAGAGTTATGTCAGGTAAGCTGCTTGTGAGTGCACATCACTGACCTGAACTTCACAGAGTGTTTACCATGTGGAAATGTATATTTCAATACTTGCAGAGCTACCTTGACCCAGAACTTTGACAAAGACATTTGTTCATTCATCCAATAGGAATTTGTGAGCATCTACAATTTTTCAGGCACAATTCTAAGCAGTGGTGACTAAATGTATGATAAGTTAAACAAGGCACTCTGCTCTTCTGTGTCGTACCATCTAGCGATGTGACAGGTAATAGACCAGCAACCATGTTATTGAAGGTAATTAAAGAATATGATTCATGCTATTAAAAAAGAAAGTATCATAACAGACAGAAACTGAAGGTGAGAAGCAAATACTTTAAAAGTATGCTCAGGAATGGCCTCTCTGAGAGATTCTATTTAAGAGAAGTCCTGAGAAATAAGAACAAACTGTTTCTTTGGAGAGCATGGAGAAAGGGCTGCAGATATGAAAAGCATGTGCTAATACCTTGAGAAGAGGAAGAAGTGTGGCCTGCGAGTGTGCCCAGAGTACACACTTTGTGGCTCTACTCTTTAAAAATGTTTTATCTTTTTGTTGATACATAGTAGATATATACATTTTGGGGTTATATGTGATAATTGAATATATTTATATACTTTGTAAAATCAAATCAGTATAATTGGGATATCTATCATTGTAAACATTTGTCTTTTCTTTATGATAGAAACATTTGCATGATCCTCTCCTAGCTATTTTAAAACAAACTATAGTCACCCTACTGACCTATTAAACAGTAGGTCTCATTTCTTCTATTGCACTGTACATTTGTACCAATGAGTCAACTTATTTTTATTTCCCCTTCCCCACCTCTGATAACCATGAATCCACTATCTTCAGGAGGCCCACTTTTTTAGTTCCCGCATATGAGTGAGAACATTCAATGACTATCTTTCTGTTCCTGGCTTATTTCACTTAATGTAATTATCTCCAGTTCCATCATGTTACTACAAATGGTAGGATTTCATTCTTGATGATGGCTGAAAAACATTCCATTGTGTACATATACCACATTTTATTTATCCACTTATTCATTGATGAGCATTTAGGGTTGACTTCATATTTTGGCTGCATGAGCGTGCAAGTGTCTCTTCCATGTATTGATTTTCTTTCTTTTGGATATGTATCCAATGGTGAAATGGCTGGATCATATGATGGTTCTGTTGTTAGCTTTTTGAGGGAACTTCATATAGTTTTTCATCTATTTTTTCACCAACAGTGCAGAAGAGTTCCCCTTTCTCTACATCCTTGGAAGCATACATTATTTCCTGCCTTTTTCATAAAAGCCATTCTAACTGGGGTGAGATAATACCAGTGGTTTTGATTTGCATTACTCTGATGATCAGTGATGCTAAGCAATTTTTTTTTTTTTTTTTTTTTTTGAGACGAAGTCTTGCTCTGTTACCTAGGTTGGAGTGCAGTGGTATGATCTCGGCTCACTACAACCTCCACCCCTGAGATTCACATTACCCACTGCCTCAGTCTGCCAAGTAGCTGGGACTACAGGCATACACCACCACACCCAGCTAATTTTTGTATTTTCAGTGGAGATGGGGTTTCACCATGTTGGCAAGGCTGGTTTTGAACTCCTGACCTCAGGTGATTCACCCACCTTGACCTCCCAAAGTGCTGGGTTTACAGGCGTAAGCCACCACACCAGGCCTGAGCATTTTTTAATGTACAATATATGTTGCCCATTTGTATATCTTCTTTTGAGAAATGTTTATTAAGATCTTTTGCCCATTTTTAAAATGATTATTTATTTATTGCTATGAAGTAGTATGAGCTCTTCATGTATTCTAGATGTTAATCCCTTGTTAGACAAATAGTTTGCAAATATTTTCTCCCATTCTATGCATTGTCATCTCACTTTGTTGATTGTTTCTTTCACTGTACAGAAGCTTTTTAGCTTGATAAAATTTCATTTGTCTATTTTTGCTTTAGTTGCCTGTGTTTTTGTGGTTTTACACAAATATTCTCTGCCCAGACCAATGTATTGTAGTGTTTCCTCAGTGTTATCTTCTAGTAGTTTCATAGTTTCAGGTCTTAGACTTAAATCTTTAATCCATTTTGTTTTGATTTTTGTGTACAGTGAAAGATAGGGAAATTGTTTCATTTTTCTGCATATGATTATTCAGTGTTCCCAGTACCATTTATTGAAGAGACTGTTCTTTCCTCAATATATGTTCTTGATGTCTTTGTGAAAAATGAGGGTGCTGTAAATGTGTGGATCTGAAGTTTCTTCTGTTCCATTCATCTATGTGTCTGATTTTATGCCAGTACTACGCTGATTTGGTTACTATAGCTTTGTAGCATATTTTGAAGTCAGGTGTGTGATGCCTCCAGCTTTGTTCATTTTGCTCAGGATTGATTTGGCTATTTATTCTATTATTTGGCTTTATTGTTAATTCATAACAGTTATCCCATTTGGCATTACTATTTGTTTGTTTGTTATCCATTTTCCTCACTGAAGTGTAAGTGCCTGTAGGCAGGGACGTTTTGTTCACTGCCGGAGAAGAGTGTCTGGCACAGAAGCATTACTCAATCATGTGCTGAAGGAATACTCAGAAAAGAGGTCTATTAATTGGGGTCCTAAATGAAAGAGATGAAGAGCAGGTCAAAGTAGGCAATAGGCAGAGTGTAGATTATGTTGGTGTGTAAATCACGCTATGAAGTTGGACTTTATTCTAAAGGTCACCTTGAAGAGTTTTATGTAGCACAGTGATTAGATATAAATTATGGTTTCAAAACACTAGCTACTTTGTAAGAAGATAAATAAAACAAATCAGGTACTTGGTACATAGCACAAGGAAGAAGAGCAAGAATGAAAATAGGAAAACAAGTTAGGAAATTCTTAAAGTAATGCAGCAAGAGAGGAGGACAGCATGGGCTACAGAAGTGGCCAAAAGGAAGATAAAGAGGATTGGAGGGGCTTGGGGTCTATTTCAGAGACAGCAACAGGACCTCATGATAGACTGAATGAGGAGAGGGAAGGAAAGAAAGAGAGTTAGTTACTAAGAGATAAGAATTATCCCTTAGTTTTTGGCCTGAATAACCTAGTAAATTATAATCTCGTTTATCAGACAAGACTGAAGGAACAATCATTTTGTCTGAAGATGTCAAAAGCTCTGTTTTAACATTTGGGATTTTAGGTGACTACCAGATATTTAAATGAAGATGGTCTATGGGCCTTGAACATGAAAGCCTGGAGGAGAAAGCGATCTGGGATTCAGTTATATATGTATGTGTGATTCTTAAACCTATAGATGGTACTTAAAATCGTGGAACCAAATGAGATTATTTTGAGAATGAGGTAGAGAAGACCTAGACCCATTCTCACAAAAAATCAAATGGATGAGTACCCTGGTGACCGTTTCACCTCCTTCTTTAACCAGGTAACTTAAGCAGATGTAGAAGACAACATAGTGGGTGATCCAAACGCCAAAGGTTCACAATGAAAACTAGAGAACCACGGATCTACATTAACAAATAAAGGAAAAGAGCTGGCTAGAGAGAGAAAGGACATTAGAAACATGTTGGACGATTTAGAAAATTACAGGACCAAAAGATTAGAGGCCTCAGTGAGCCCTCAAATTGTTGGAGTGATAATACTTGAGGATACATCCTAAAAGTTTCATTGGTAGTCAGAGAATGGGATGGCAAACACATCTGTGCCATGATGTCACTTCGGTGGTGGGACAGTTTGTTCTTTCTCTGTTGATGTAAGCACTCAGGTTTACATCAATTGCAAGTCTTTATTAATTAGTATCTATAAATGTCTTTGCCTACAAGATCCTCTAAATGGCTAATAGTAATTACTCATAACTACCAAAGGGCTCTTCTGTCTCTTTGCCTAGCATTGAAATCCTCCCTGACTCTACCCTCTGTCCTGATGTGAATGTTCTGTGCCCTGCTGCCATTTCCACCAAGTTCTCCTGACTGAGTTTTCATGCTTTTCTATGGGAATGAGTATGGCACACTCCACTTTGTGGGAAGAACAACTTGATTGAGGTTCTAGCTGTAAAATAGTCCCCCATCATACAATACTATGTTATTTCCTGAGTAGTGTAACTTACTACTCTTTATGTGTTAGCATCTCCAGGACAATCCTATTTAATCTCTTTAGTCTACATAGCACCTGGCACAGCAAACAACTGTGTCAGTGCTAAATAAATACTTGTAGAGTCATTAAAGGATTTATGCTTTTGACTCACACGTCTCCTAACTCCACCTCGCACATTAACTTAGAAAGAGCTACAGGTGATATTTGAGGAAGTCTAAACAAAGTATGAGATATAAACTTAAAAATATCCATCCCCTTAACAACGCAATAGACATTGCTCTTGTTTTCCATGTTTTTTCTTTGAATTATTTAAAAAATATGATTATAATGTATAACTAATCTATATGTTATCACTATTTGACCTTACAAAATAGTGCATTCTTTGAATATGTCTAGACGTCCTACTGCTAATTCACTCTATTTATTTGTATAGTGTTGTTAAATAAATATTTTAGAAAACAGGCACTTTATAAACACCTTAGTTCCTTTGAAGGTTATGGTTGTTGAATCCTTGATCATTCTTTCTGGCAGGAAATCCAGGATGCTGGTACATGGCATAGAAAGTAGGCTACTTAGATAATTCAGTGTCTAAGAAATTAAAGTTAAGGTCTATCCCTGTCCCTGCCCCTACTAGAGAGCTCAATTAATAGCAACTGCTTAACAAGTATTTCTAAGTAAATGAATGGAGAGACAGTCTCATAAGAGCTTCAGGTTCTGCTAGCAGTGAGAGAGAATACAGAGTTGAAAATCCAGGTGCATCTATGTGGGCGTGTGTACATGTGTGTGAGCAGGAGGAGGGTGGCACCAAATGAAGGGAACAGAAGGTACTATCAGAGCCAAGTGTAGAATAAGAAGGCAGACTGGTTCCATATGTTGTCTATTGTGAATAATGCTGCAGTGAATATGGAAGTGCTAATATTTCTTCAACATACTAATTTCACTTCCTTTGAATACATATATATTTAGAAGTGGGGTTTCTGGATCTTCTGGTAGTTCTATTTTTCATTTTTTAAGGAGCTGCCATACTGTTTTCTGTAGTGTCTGTACTAATTTACATTACCACTGCTAGTGTATAAAGTTTCCTTTTTCTCCACATCCTCATCAATACTTATCATTTTTTGTCTCTTTTAGTAATAGCTATTCTCACTTGTGTGACATATTTCATTGTGGTTTAGTTTAATTTTCCTGATGATTAGTAATACTGAACATTTTTCATATACCTGCTCATCACTTGTATGTCTTCTTTTGAAAAATTCTATTCATGTGCTTTGCCCATTTTTTATTCAGGTTATTTGTTTTCTTGCCATTGAGTTGAGTTCCTTATAAATTTTGGATATTAATCCCTTATCAGATGTATGGTTTACAAATATTCTCCCCCAATCTGTATATTGTCTCTTCACTCAGTTGATTATTTCCTTTGCTGTGTAGAAGCTTTTTAGTTTCATGCAATCTCATTTGTCTAATTTTGCTTTTGTTACCTGTGTTTTTGGGGCCATATGCAAGAAATCATTGCCCAGGCTGAGTGCGGTGGCTCACACCTGTAATTCCAGGACTTTGGGAGGCCAAGACTAGTGGATCGCCTGACGTCAGGAGTTCAAGTCCAGCCTGACCAACATAGCAAAACCTCTTCTCTGTCAAAACTTCAAAAATTAGCTGGGCGCAGTGGTGCGTGCCTGTAGTTCCAGCTACTTGGGAGGCTGAGGCAGGAGAATTGCTAGAATTGGGGAGGCAGAGGTTGCAGTGAGTCAAGATTCCATTACTGCACTCTGCCTAGGTGACAGAACAAGACTCTTCAAAAAAACAAAAACAAAAAAACAAAAAAATATATCATTGCACAGACCAGTAATATGGAGGTTTTCCCCTATGTTTTCTTCTAGTACTTTGCAGTTTCAGGTCTTATCTTTAAGTCTTTACTCAATTTTGAGTTGATTTGTATATATGGTGTGAAATAAGGATCCAATTTCATCCTTTTGTATGTGGACATCCACTTTTCCCAACACTTGTATTGAAGAGAATATCCTTTCCCTGTTGTGTGTTCTTGATACCTTTTAAAAAGGTCAATTGACCATAAATGTGTACATTTATTTCTGAGCTCTCTATTCTGTTTCTTTGGTCCATATGTCTGATTTTATGCCAACAAAATGCTGTTTTAATTGTTATAGCCTTGTAGTATATTTCCAAACGGAAGTGTCCAATAATGGATGAATGCATAAAGGAAATGTGGCATACTTCTATATAATGAAATACTATTCTGCCTTAACAAAAAGGAATTCTGTCATTTGCAACAACATGAATAAACCTGGAGAACATTATTAGAACCTGGCTAAGTGAAATAAGCCTGGCACAGAAAGACAAATGCTAAATTATCTCACTTATAGCTGGAATCTTTAAAAAGTTGAACTTAGAAGCAGAAAGTGGAATGATGGTCTAGGAGAATGTTGGTCAAAAAGTTAAAAGTTTCAGTTAGAATGAATAGGTCCTGGATATCTATTGTACAACGTAACTATAGTTAATAATAATAATAATGTATATTTAAAAATTGCTGAGAGTAGATCTTAAATGTTCTCACCACAAAAAAAAAAAAAAGTAGTAAGGTGAGGGATATGTTAACTAACTCAATTTAATCATTTCATAATACATACATGCATCAAAATATCACATTGTATACTAAAAGTATATGGAATTTTTATTTGTCTATTATGCCTTAATATATAAATAAGCTGAGGGTAAGAGAGAAAACATCAGGAAAAAAATAAGAAGGCAGTAAGTTAAGAGACTAGGAGAAGGAAACCTAGGGAATAGAGAAATCCTGCTTGAGTAGCTGATACTGGGTTGAAAATTAAAAATGTACTTTGAATTGAACATAGAAGTACTTATAGCAAGTCTAGATAACTGAGGCCACATAGAGTTTAATCACCAGGTTAGACATCTCAAAATATTGGGGAGTAATTTTTCTTTTACGATAATAAGAATTATGCTGTGTAGTGGTTTGAAAATTTTATTAGACCAGTGATGATAGGTGGTTCTTCCAATAAATTAATAGTGTTCATTCAAGAGCAACATCTGTTGAGTATTCGGTGTGGACTTGGCACTAGCATTGGCACAAGGGGTAATGTTCTACACAAAAGGAAAGTCTCCTCTCCTATGGAGTTTCTATGCTAGGGATCTAGTTGGTTTGTTGAAAATATGAAGCTCCCAGGCTACTTGACTTGCACATGAAGAAAAAAAGCGTATTATTATATATTTGCACTACTAAATATTGAACATTTGCTAATATTTCTGTTTAATATTGACAGTGATATCTATTGACCCATGTCTGTAATTCTGTGTGACACAGGAGTGCTAGAGATTCAAATTTCAGAGATGGCTCATGTCCTGAAAGACCAGAAATAAGGGCTAGATATTCTGCAAATTGAAAGTTTAAGCACAAGGCCAACATACACATTCAATGTCAGTTTACCTCCTTTTATCTTCTGTTGCATGTTTTTTCCATATAAACTTTGAGAACTGCCACTCTATTTAAAATAGAAAAATTAAAACACACATACACAAGAACCATGAGAAATAAGTTAAAAATATGTATTAACAGGATTTATTCAAGTGGATAACCTAGTTCAATCCTGCTTTAAAGAAAGGCAAAAGGGAGAAAGAGATCCTCTTCAGACATGATTAACTGTCAATCATTTTTCTGTTAGTGGCTCAGGGGCAAAGGGAAGTGCAATAGTTTTGATCCTGCTGATTAAATCAAGAGCACATAGGTTTGAAGGGCAAGGATGGAAGATTAAGTTAAATCACAGGAATTCAAGAAGAGGAAATAACAATTAAGCTGATCAGCGTATCTTCTGCTGGGGAAAGGGAACATTTTTAGAGTTCTACCTTGTCACCAGCATGTGTTAACAGTACGATTTTGTTAAGTACCATTCAATTCATTCATTCAACAGATATTTATTAAGTGCCAACTATGCAGGAGAAACTGTTCTAGGCTCTGGGAACGCAGCCATGAGTAGTCAGGCATAGTCTCTATCTTCATGAAGTTTATAATATAGTTTAGGGAACAGACATTAAACAAATACATAAAGTTTCAGTAGTGATATATCTTAGAAGAAATGAAATCTAAGTTCAGACGTCCCACAGACATTTATGTCAAAATCTTTTGGTCAAGCAAGTTATTAAGGCCAGAGGAGATTCAAGGGGAGGAGAAATGGATTTGGACTCCACCTTTTAAAAGGATGAGCAGCAAGAATTTAGAGTCATCTTTAATCGACCACAGATAACTGTAGAGGTTATAAGCAGAGGAGAGATGTGGTCTCACATTTTAAAAGGATCACTCTGACATCATGTATATAACTCTCTGGGGAGAGAAGGGTGCAAAGGTGAAAATAGAAAGATCAGTTGTCCACACTTAATCCAATTTACTTCCAATTTTTAGACCTCTTGGCTCTCATTTGCAGAGTTATGGAGACAAAGAGCAATATGACTGATAGCACTCAGCTCGGGATTATGTGTCACTGATTTTTCATATGGGATACAATATGTGACATAATTTCATTCACTTGTTCACCGAATATTTTATGAACATCTATTATGTGGTAGGCATTGGAACACCGATGAGCCGATAGAGCTCCTGTCTTCAAGGAACTTGCCATGGACAGGGAAAAGAGACAAACAACTTGCAAATGACAGCATGCTTTGTAAACGGTGTAGTGCTCATCACATTTTTGGTTTCTCAAGGTTCCTTATCAACTTTCAACCTGATTATCCACTCTTTTCTAAAATGTAAAAATCTGCCCTTTTTCACAATATTGGATATGTACTCTCCAGATTGTCTGTGTAGATTGTAACCTTAAAATTACTTTTTTACTGACATTTATGAAAACTCAAATTAGCAAACTTGTGATTTGTCTAAAGCGTATGGTATTTCTCCACCCCTAAAGGAATTGTGGAGGGAACTGAACCACTAGAAGCCTATACTTTACTTTGACCGTATCAGACTAGCCCCTCTCAAGAACTGCACTTAAGTCTCATATTTGTAACCTTCTCCACTTAATACAATGATTAATTCTTTAAGGTTCATTTAATCATGACACCTGGTCCACAAAGCCTTCCTTAATCCTCCTCAAACTCCCACAGTAGATTGTTTATATTTCTGTTTACGATGTATTCAATTATTCCTTTTTATGTAATCAATGTGAATCATTAATAGAGTAAAGGGGTTGTAAAACTATAATTTTTAAGCATCTACTACGTGTCAGGCACTGGGGAAAGTGAAGTGTGTACACTTCTTTTAGAGATAGTTAGTATTACACCCATTTTGTAGGTAAAGAAAATGTCCAGAGAGTTTATATAATTTTACCTAGAATTACAGAGTTAGCAATTGATTATAGGACCCACATTTCAAACTCAGCTCAGTTTGGCCCTTGTAGTACCTTGAAGAGTGTCCCCCAAAATTCACGTTCGCTCAGAAACTTCGAACATTACCTTATTTGCAGATGTAATTAGGAAAAAAATTCAGATAAACTGGTTTAGGATGAATTGAAAATCCAATAAGAATTTCCTTATAAGGGTCTGAAAAGAGCACACAGAAAGACATAGAGGAATGAAGCTGGAGGTGGAGACTGGAGTTATGCTGCCGTAACCCAGGGAACTCCAGGAGCCTCCAGAACCTGGAAACGACAAGGAATGATTTTCCTCTAGAGATTTCAGAAGGATTATGTCCCTGCTGGCATCTTGATTTCATATTTCTGGCCTCTAATATGGTGAGACAATAAATTTGCATTGCTTAGAGCCACCCAATTTGTGGCACTTTGTTAGGATAGCCCTAGTAAACTAATACAGCCTTAAAACCATCTTCTTTTCCTTTTACTTACACTTCTTTTCACTTCAGCACTCTAATTTGTTCTAGGATTTTAGGGTTATCTTTAACCTTTCACTTTGAACTCGTAACAATGCCACCTCACCCCACCAACTACTTCCTGGAAAAAAAAAAAAAGGAGCAATGAGAGAGGGAAATACTTCAGTATGATTTTTGTTGCAAGCTGCAGCATTCAACTTTAGCTAGAATATTTAGAAGGGAGAATTTACTGGCTCATCACCAAATGGAAGAAAAGTAGGAATGTAGGAATAACTCCAATATGACAGGGACCAGGCTTTGGAACTCCACCAACTCCTCTCTTTACTCCCATCCCTGCTTTCCTCAGCAGCTTGCCTTTATCTCTCAGACCAACTGAGAGACAGCAACACCTGAGTCTCACATACTGCCACATTAAGCCACCATGAAGAAAGAGGCTTGTTTCTTATTTCCAACATGAAAATCTTGGGGAAGGTTTGTGATTGGCCCATTCTAGATCAGTTGTTCACACATGTATCAAGGAGGCAGCATTCTATTCCCACTAGAGATTCACTATTTCCACTAGGACCACATGGTTTTAGTAGACAGAAGGAAACTTTTCCCAAGAAGTAGGATGCCATTATCCAAAAAGAGGTGTGTAATTGAAGCAGATATGGGCACAGATATCTATATAATTAATGTCCATGTAAATGACATCAGCTACATCTGTTAATAAGACTTTTGCTTGCAAAAAGCAAAAAATAGTGAAGCCAAAATTTAGACTTATTGACTATACATTTCTAGAAGCCACTCAATACCTGTCAATGAAGATGTTAGAATGTATCATAAGCCTTCTTTTCAAAAGGGCCAGTGGCTGGCAAGAACTCTTTTGAATAGATGTGTAAATGCAAGCAGTAAAACTTTCATTATCCAGATTATATCACAAGGGCTTGCGTGGGAGGAAAGAGCAGTTCCAATAAATAACAGATGTGATCTTTTTTCCAAATATTGAAGATTGCAGTATCTTCAGACCTAACTTCCTCTCTGCTTGCAAAGAAAGCACTGAATATAATAAAAGAGAAGAATGAGGAGAAGAAAGAACTGTTTCCTAGCAATCTCTGATTCTCTTGATATCAGGCAGGCTGGTGGGGTCATGAGACAGAATCACAGGGCCAAGTAATCCAGTTTCCTTGGAGGGCCACTCAGGTGTTCCCTTTGCCAAACTGAGGGCGAATCCCAAAATGTTTACTTCTTAAGTAGATTTTGTCATTTATTAGGAAGATGGTTTATGTCTAGAATCCAACCAACCTTAGAAAAGTCCTTTCTCTAACACACAAATATAGATCCCCTAAGACTGAAAAGAAGTAGTCACAGATAGCAAACACTCTCTAGGAAAAGAATTGACATCAGGCTCAATGTGTAAGAGCCAACTCACAAGTCCACTCCAGAGCAAGCCTTCCTTTGTGATTGTGTAGTGCTTTCTAATAGCCCCAATGTAATACGTCTCCAGACATAACTGCCTATTTTTGTTCTTCCCTACTAAGATGAGTTTCTTTAAGTTAGAGATCTTTCTTTTTTTAGGTTTATGCCCTTGATGTCTAGCACCACCATACTTTGTCCATTGGAGTCTCAGTAAAAAGCTCATTAATTTGTTTCAGTAAGAAGTAGAAAGAGGCAAGGAAGTGAGGAGATTTGGAGAAGAAGTTAGGCTGATTTTTCTGTTCATCACTACAAGGGGAAAATATGTAAGCAGAGAACGAGGATTAATATAAAATGATTGTGTATATTGTTCCAGACACTTTGATAGGCAGTTTTTATTTTTTGGCCTCATTTAATCCTCCCCAAAGTACCTCTATTTCCTAAGTTTTTTAATGACAAGGCCAAATATTAATGTATATTCCACTGGGGTATGTACCATTATCTCCACTTTGCAGATGAGGAAACTGAGGCTCTGAGATATTAAGGTCAGGAAATAGACACTGTTTTTTCTGTTTTAGTCCACTACGGATTTTAGACGACATATACAACTGAATAAAAAGTATCATAAATATCAATTAATGGCTACATAGTATTCTATGGTGTATATGTGCCACATCTTAATCCAGTCTCTCATTGCATATATATGCCTATGTAATAAACCTGCACATTCTGAACATGTATCCCGAAACTTAAAGTAAAACAATATATGTGTGTGTGTGTGTTTGTGTGTATGTTAATTAATGCTGGGACAAGGGAGGTGTCTTTTTATTTAGAAGCCGGCCTGGGCTTCATGTCCAGCTCTGGCAGACATTGAAGGCCCTGCTCTTTACCCAGCACCACACTTGGTCCTGGGGGGGCAATATAAACAACAAAGTCCCACAATGGTGATGACATGATGACAGAATGAAAGCATAAAAAGAGGATGCCAGGGGATGTTTTTTTCTGGTATTGTTGATACCTACTTGGATGTTTAAATGATTTTCAATAATCTAGGACTTGGTTTGATTCATATATGGATAGGCTATCACAATAAGGAACCTTAGAGCATCAGTCCGACAGGAGAAGCCACATGCTGAGCCCCATTTCAATCATCCAATGTAATAAATAATTCACCATTCTGTAAAGATTACAGAATTACCATTGTATTTGAGTGAATGGGTCAGAGACCACTGAGAGGTTCCTGGCTTCTACCAAGTGATCTCAATGCTGCTGCTTTTTCACCTGAAAATCTTTGCCAAGTCCAAAGAACCGCCTCAGACCAAAGTCCTGCCAATGACAGCCTTCATTTGTAGGAATACTGGCTTGTATAACTTAATATGTATATAAATGTATTCATGTAATATATATAAAATGTTATATATAAACATATATATGTACATGTATATACACATGCATATATAAAAGCTTATACAAACACACACACACATGCACACATTTTTCCTCTTGGCTTCAGGCCTTTCTTTAACCATCTTTTCTGGGTCATCCATCCTGTGGGTTTTGGGATCATGGGGAGCCCCTCCACCTCAAAGGCCTAAAACTCTTGTAAATCTCTTTCTAGCCTCCTTCCAGCTCAGTGACTCCAGCACTCCCATTGTATCCATTCCTAATCTTTTAGTTAATAACTCTGCACCTAATTCTAAATGTATTCCTTAGATTCACGCTGGAGGGCTGAGAAATTTCTGAAAAGCTGGTTTATAACCATACTATATATAAACTTCTTAAGTTCTGTTTTTGACATTTCATTAAGATAGATAGTGGGTGGTTGCCTCATACATAACAATCTCATCCACTTATTTTTATACACATTTCTACAGGGCTTTCATTTCATGGAATAAGGTGAATATTGTGGTAAAGATGATGATACTAGTGATCGTAACAAGTAAAAATATAAAAATTATTGAACTTTTACTCTGTGCCAGGCACTGCACTAGGTGCGTTTAATATTTTATGTCACTCAGTCCTCCAGAAATCTTGTGAAGTGGTAATTATTATTCTCATTTTAATGACAAAATCTGAGGTTCTGAAAAGTTAAGTTACTGGCGCATGCTGATTTGGTGGTGTTAAAAGAGAAATAGAGTCTATGTGATCTAATTCTAGGAGTCAGATTTCTCCGCTATCCACATAGTTGTCTCCTAGCTTCTTTATATTTTATGAAATCTTCCTACTTAGAAGCTATAAATAGCATAAAGGTCTTATATCTTTCCATTGTTAATAGGACCCAGTAGAACAAAATGATGAGCTTTGCTGAGGTGAGGATCATGTCTTGGTCACTGAGCACTTACTATGTGGTGATAGAAGATATAACACTAAGCAAAAAATCCACATCCCTGCCATCTTTAGTCTTACTCTCTAGTAGGAGAGATGTAGTAATTGACAAATGTAGTGGATGCGGGGCTTAAAACCTAGATGATGGGTTGACAGGTGCAGCAAATCACCACAGCACATGTATACCTATGTAACCTGCATGTTCTGCACATGTGTCCCAGAACTTAAAGTAAAAAAAAAAAAAAAATCAGTCGCAAAAAGGAATAAGTACTATAGGACAGGGATCCTGATGAGGTGGAAGGGCCAGAGACATAGATGGATTCATGGAAGTAAGTGCTCAAACGTAGGGACAATAGGTGAGGTGAGAACTGGGTGGTTGTAAGAACTGAGCAAGGCCAATTCTTAATGAACTGGCTGGAGTTCAACAAGCTAATTAAAGAGTGTCTCAAGATTAGACAAGAGTTAGGCAAGGGCTAGCCACGTCAGGCTCTAGGAGAATGGATTTAATCCCAGCACCTTCCAGGAGCCATCATCATATTTTAAACAAAGATGGACATGACCTATGTTTTTGAAAGACTTCTGCATTGAAGACAGATGGGGTCTGCAAACTGGCAAAGTGGAGGCAGGGAAGCAAGCTAGGAGGATGACTCTGTCAAGTTCCTGGTAAATAAGTTCATGCTGCATTTTAAGGTCTCATTAAGTCTGTCAGCTCTCATCTCACCATGTATCTTCATAATTAGGCTGGGCCACCATATCAACTCAGCTACCTTTTTTTTTTTTTTTTTTTTTTTTTGAGATGGAGTCTTGCTCTTGTCTTCCAGGCTGGAGTGCAGTGGTGGTGCAATCTTGGCTCACTGCAGCCTCCGCCTCCTGCGTTCACATGATTCTCCTGCCTCAGCCTCCTGAGTAGCAGGGACTACAGGTGCCCGCCAGTATGCCTAGCTACTTTTTGTACTTTTAGTAGAGACGGGCTTTTGCCATTTTGGCCAGGCTGGTCTCGAACTCCTGACCCCAGCAGCTAACTTATTACTATCCTTAACACTTTTATAATTGAACACATTAGGTGTTGATTTTATGTGGGACACTGAGTTAAGCATCGTATATATATTACTTGCCTTAATCCCCTGAAAGCTATGTTTTAAGACATTTTGTCGCCATTTTACAGATGAGGAAGCCATAGCTAAGGATAGCTATGGCTTTATTCAGTCAAATGTATCAATCGGTAAATTAGTGCATATTTTAATTAATTAAAAGAGAGTGTTTTAAGGGGACTAATTATGAAAGAAGAGACAGAATATAGGGGGACTCCAAAAGACAGTGGTACAAACCTGAGGGGTAGCAGAACAGAGCTATTATCACCCTAGTTCTGAAAGCTTGAGGGGATGGATGGGAGGTTTCTAGAGCCTGGGATGGGAGAAGGGCACATAGAGCCCATCTTGGAAGGACAGTTACCCTTGATCAAGGGACATGGCCAGCCCTGGTGGTTCTTTCTGGAGAAATATTCTGACCTTACACTTTTCCCTTCCATTGGTCCCTTCTTCAGGGTCCCCTTCGGCTGAGCTTAGGGGAACCAGAGGGCACAGGAGCCCTGTTAGTATAGCCCTTAGGGGCTTCCTGCTAGGACAGAAAGCAAAGTGGGAAAAGATGGATGGCAGACATGGAGAGGCAAATGGAAGGTATACAGACCAATCATTATTAAGAACACACCATATATCAAGCACAGGGCTAGGCCTTGGTGAGACAATAAGCCTTCTCAGCCCTGTCCTCAACCAAATTACTTTTTTGAACTGTGTTAAGTCTTATGACAAGAGTAATAGAGGATGCTTTATTAGCAGAAGGAGGGCCTCCAGCCCAGTCAATGCAAGGGCAGAGGAAGGATAGGAAAGGTCAGGGAAGGCTTCCTGATGTCTGCTCTATGAAAACATACAGTCAATAGTCGGTGGAACCCAAATACTAAAGTAGGGGATCTAATTCTAAAACCAGGGTTATATTAATCACTGTAATTTATTCCCCTCCCTCCCACCCCACCTTCTCCCTGAGCAGTCTGGGCTAACAGATGACATGCACAAAACACGCATAGACACAACTGCATTTGTGGGACAAATGGCTTTTTACCCAAGGCATAAAATCTGCATCTAATGTAACGGAAAGTCACATCCACTTATTTTTAAGAACAGTAAAAATTTCCCATATCCCCTCTAATATAAGCACAAATGTTTTTTAGGGACCATGCAATGGGAAGGAAATGCCACCAAATTATCTAGAGGACCTGGGTTCAAATCCTAGCTATACCACTTCCCAGCTTTATAATCACGGGCAAATCAATTAACCTTCCTGTTCTTATCAGAGGTTATTATAAAGGATGAGGAAGCACTCTGTAACCTTCAAAGTTTGTTATATGTAGACATAAAAAAATTAGTATTGAAGAATTTTTTCCCTTTTACTGGAAATTCCTAAAAGGTCCAAATTTTAATGTCTCGATTCCTTTCATTTTACCATAAAACCATCTGAGCCCCAAACATCGATCATTTGATTCTTTGAGACCTAAGCTTTGTCTGTGATTAGAAATTTTAAGGGGAAAAATTCTGCTGTAACTTTCCTGAAGTGTTGTTTCCAAGGGTCAGTTCTCTTGAAAATATTTGTTCAATTAACCTGCAATTAACCACCTATGGGTAAATTCCAGACAAAAAAAAGAAATGTATGTATATATTTCTAGTAACATTGTGCTTGCGTTGTCTGGTCTACGAGGAAAGGCTCAGCACTGGAGATGGCAGATGAGTGCTGGAGCTCAGTATCTGAATTTGTCAGTTGCCTTCTCTTCTCTGCAGCAGCCACCTTCAAGGGGAGAGGCATGAGCAGAGCAGACCCTGTGCTTCAGAACTGCTCCTCACCCACCTTCTTCCCAGCATTTCTTCTCCATGTCTTGTCTCCTTATTAACACCTGCCTTGCTTGACCTCAAATTAACAAGCAGGCTTTGGTTCTCATACCAGTATTGCTGGAATTTGTCATCATTTCAGTACATTTTCTTTGTGCTTGGCTACATCTAGCCTTCCTGTTGTCCAGTTTCATGCTGCAGCCCTGAACTGTGATTGGGATTTCATACTTCAGTTTCGGCCCTGACTACCTTCACCTCTTTCACACTGTATGATAAGGACAGGGCACTGAATGTGTGACCATGGCACATCCCCAAACCTCCCTGAGATATTTTTTCTCCCCAAGGTGGAAGTTAAGTTCCTTCTTCATCTGAGACTCTGTGAGTCTGGATTTGCAAACATATTCCTTGTTGCCAGACACTACATGGTTGTTTTTCTAATATTTAGAGAATGGAGAGCTGTCACTGATCCCAGCTGACAAGTGTGTTATCCACCCTCTGCTCTGTACCTGTCGTCATGGAGTAAACTCTGTTTCTAACTCAATGACAGAAATAGCCCATTTATAACTGGGCCGAACTAATGCTTATTTGTTTATTTCATTTGAATGAGACACTTGTTTGTTTTGAAACCAGAAAGGCAAAATGCACGTAATGAAAAATCCCCGACGACTGCTGTTTTACATTTTTTACTGTATCCTCTGCCTGCAAAGTCAAAAGTGCATTAAAAAGTAATATTGTGCTGAGCTCAGACATATGCAAACGTCTCTAGATATCTTGTCTTAATAAAGTTTATAGAATGCATTCCGAAAGGTCTGACAACAAAACAGAATAAATCGCAAGGCTTATAAAAACATAATGCCTGCCTTTTTTTTTTTTTTTTTTTTTTTTTGCTTACATAAACACAAGCAGATGCAAAGTAAAAGGGAGTGACTGGGCTTAAGTGTTGGCCCCTTCTCACAACGGCCTCTTTTATCATTAGCCCCAATGCAGAATGAATTAGCACTGAGAGACACGCAATCATGGAGACTTAAGGAAAGAAGGAGGGCGTGAACAAAAACAGTGTAGATCTTTCAATCATTCTTTGCTTCATTTGTAAATTACCTGGTCAATTTATTATTCAACTTCTCAGCCAAGTTTTATTGACTACCTACTCTGTGCCAAACATACTGTTAGGGACCCTGAATACAGAAGAAAACCAGACAGCCCCTGTTCTCACAGAATTCAGTCTGATAATAAAGAAGCATGTGCAGAAAAACTAACCACAATTAAGTGCTATAATTGGAATGGCGTTGCTTTACATTTTCAATGCACTGATCAGATATTCGTATTTGGGTTAACTCAAAAATAGTTATTCTCAATTTGGCAAGCCAAAATGTATTATTGAATGTAAGAATAGCAAAGTCTAACATGTCTCAGACACAATTGCTTATATTTATTGAGCACTTGCATTGTGCCAAGTCCTGTTCAAAGCACTTTACAGTGTTAATTCTGTAGCAAGCCTAATGATTAGGTACTATTACTATTTCCAAATTTACAAATGACAGTGCCAAACCTAAGAGAGGTTAAGTGACTTGTGCAAGGTCACATGGCCTCTAAGTGGCAGAGCCAGGATTTGAATCTTGACACTTTTGCTCCAGAAACTGTAGTATTAGGCCACTCTACCCCACTGCTTTTCATGTATGTGCTAAGCAATATCTCGAGTGTGTAGACATTCTTTTCTCCTGTCTTGGCCAGTCGCTGGGCTGTTAAGGGGTGGAGCCAGGATTCATGAGGCAGCTTTAGTAGGGGAAAATATTATCATCCTCTGTATTGAACATCATGGACCACTTCTCTGAGATGGAGAGAGAAACCTCATTTATTCACTTACCTGCATTCTTTTCCTTAGGTTGACTTCCAGAAAGAACTCACAGTGACGCAGAAATGTCATATAGCTTTATTATGTTAGCAATTTCACATCATGTTACATCAGGATCTTCCTGTATGAATATTGCTTTTCTCCAGAAGATAACATTACTGCTTGTTTCCATCAAACTTAACTCTGTGTTTCCTGTAAATTGCTTCTGGGCTGGTTGGTCTTGCACCAACATGGCAGTCTGCATATGCAGGAAGCCCTGGCCTCTATTCCATACAAATTGAATCCCACTTTTAGGATCATAGATGCTCCTAGATTGGAAGAAAAATAAAAAGAAAGCTAAAGGAGCATTTGCCAATATTTGTATGCAATGAAAGGAAATTCTTGTGCCCTGAGCACCTACAAGGTAGCGGGTGTGAGTACTTTACCTACATTTCCTTATTTAATACTGCGAATTACTTCAAAGAGTACATTACACACACTCATTTGACAAATAAATGCATACACTACTATCAAGAAAAGTGGAAAGAGTTGCCTAATGCCACACAGCTAGTAGGTAATAGAGCTAGTGGTCTATCAGACTGCAAGGCCTGTACTTTGTCCATAACACTCTATAACTTAAATCCAATTAACTTTAGCCCAGCGTAATTTCTTAGTATAAACTCCAGAGTGCACGCTCATTGCCATATGCTTCAGGCTTAAAGAATTAGCACCCCACCATGATGACCAATGGGCCATTGCTGCAGAGAGTGACATTCCAATATTGCTTGGCATGGGGAAACAATGAGGTGTTGGAGTAAATACGCGCTTTGCTCTTCACCTCCAAAACTACTCCACTCTCACAAAAGAACTGAGTATAGAAGCCTAATTAGCTCAGCATGCAATTCTGTCTCCATTCCCCATTTTTCTGTAGGCTTCTAAGAGAGCTCTGTGGGAGCAAGATGCACACTGGGAAAAATCAAAACCAGTACCTGAAAGCCCTCACCACATGGAATCCCGGTGCCGGGGGATACCTCTGATAACCGAGTAAACTGATGCCTTTTATTGAGTGTGATTATAATTTTTCATCCCAATTAATAATTTCATGTGTCAAATAGTCACAAAGAGGTAAAGAGGGAGTTAAACAAAGGCAAAGTGATTAAATTATGTTGACTCTGTGAAATGAATTTACAATGTCTTTCAGGGTTCGCAAAGAAGGAGAAAGGGAAAAGAAAGGAATTGCATATGTTATGTTTACCTTAGACTCCATCCCATCTCAGGCTAGAAGGCACATATTTCTCTGAGCTGCTGGAAGTTGTAAGTCGATGACTGGAGCTCATCGACATACAACTGCTATTATCATCAGTAATGAAACCATTACAATGGCAGGCAGTGTGATTTTTCATGGGAGTTTTAATTTGCATATTCTATGCTATTCCCAGGCTCCTGAAAGTATTTAATGTTGAATTATAGGGTAGTTGTGAAAGTCTCAACAGGCTGGTTGAAGCTCTTAACTATGTGCTCCATAAGACACCTTGACATAATTTTTTTTTTTTTTTAGGGTTCCTAACCCTCTTTCTAGAAAGACAAATGCATATATGCTTTGATTGTGCATACACACACTGGGGAAAGTTCCTACACACAGAGTCAGAGCCATATAAATGGTTGTTGAATAAAAAAGTTTTGCTAAGAAAGGAGAAAGGGGAAAAACTGAAATGGTTCTTCAACTGCTATGCAGCAAACTGTGTGGGCTTTGGCATTAGCCAGACCCAAAGTCAAATGCTAGCTACAGCTGGTCCCAATATCATTGGTCCAGATATTTAAAGTTTGTCTTAGTTTTACTGTATTAAAATATATTTGTATTTTAAGTTTATTTTGCAATGTGTCTTGGAAAAGAAAATATATTAGAAACATTAGAAAAAGACCAATAAATATATATTCCATTCATTCCTTTATGGAAGTAATTTAACTTACTTCTCAATAAAATACAGGGATACTTTTAACACCGTTTATAAAAGAAGAAACCACGTTTCCTCAGGACATTTGACTAACTTTTCGAAGCCTGGATAATCAAATCTCTTTTTATAGTTTAGACAGGGCCATTCCTAGGGTGGGCAAGAGCTTCAGGCTAATAAGTTTTGCGGAACCCGTGTCTGGACAAACATTTTGAGTCACCAAATTGCTGTACCCACGTAATTCCTGCAGCCCCACCTCTTGAAATCCCACTTGATGATGGTTGTTAGTAGTGGCAAAAGCAATAGAGATACCTTCCTTGGCATCTTCATCAGATCACCATGAAGATGAAGCATGACAAGCATAAGCAGGAGGGTTCCAGAGACAGTAAAATCTGTACAGTGTAAGGTATTCTGTCACTACAGTTTGTCACACCTCCTCTAAATAGCTGGATAAGGTCTTTCTTTTCTTCAGCACGATGCTTGCCAACTTGTGGTTGGTACAGGCCCCCGCAGAACAGAGACAGGGTGGGGAGTCTCACGAACCATTTCTCAAAGTGTGCTCTGCAGGACACTAGGCTTATCATATGTTCTATTAATATTAAGTTAAATGAAAATATAAAGGGTCTGTGATGAAATGTTTAGTTTATTGATATGTATATTTGCACATTTAAAACTATAAATATTTGTCTATTTCAAATATATTTTGAAATATATACAGCTTTTCCAATGTATTTGTATTTTAAGTTCATTTTGCAACATGGCTTGGGAAAATATATATAAGAAACATTAGAAAATGAACTGAAAACCTTTTCCAATAAAGAAACAGTTACATGAGTTTATTGAGCCATAGAGCCTCTTGTGTATGGAATAATTATTAAGTGTCAAAGGAACACTGTTTACTTAAGTGGTTAGGCCTGGGTTTGTGCCCCATTAACACCACCCTGGTGTTGAACAGATACTCAGAATGCAAATCTGTTGTTTACCTAGTTTTAATATAATATGTTTTTAACTTTTAATATAATACTAATATGGTTGGGTTTGTGTCTACCATTTTAGTATTTGTATTTTTTCCATCTATTTTTAGTTGTTCTTTCTTTTCTATCTTCTGTCTTCTGTTTTATTATTATTTTAGAATTTATTTTAATTAATTTGATTTATTACATATATATCTTTAATGGTTGTTTTAGGCATTAAAATATATATCTTTAACCTTACACAGTCTACTTAGAGCTAAAATTGCACCACATTATTTAAGAACCTTGTAATTCTACTTAACACCTCCATTTCCCCTATGCTAGAGTTGTCATATGTATTGTGTCTATGTATATTGTAAACTTTACAACCCAATTTGTATCATTTTTTTTCTTTAAACAGTCATATGTATTTTAGAAGAAATATAGTCTTTTATATTTACTCACATTTTACCATTTCCAGTGGTTTTATTCGTTTATGGGTTTTCCATCTGTTGTAATTTTACTTCTGTCTTAATGAACTCCTTCCAACATTCTCTGTGGTGTAGGTCTGCTGGAAGCAAACCCTGTCCATTGCCATTTATCTAAGATGTCTTTATTCTCAGCCTTCTTTTGAAGAGGCTATAGTTGTTTTTGTTTGCTGGATACTGCTTTTTGGTCTCCTTTGACCTCCAGCATTGTGCCTCAAACACTATGGTTCATATATTGTACAGACTCTGGATTCTGTTATGTTTCTTTGAATACATTGACTTGAAGTTCATTTATTTCTTTGACAATTAACTTGACTGAATTCAAATTCCAAACTTTGGCCTTCCTCTGGTATGCATCGGCTGAAATCTCTGTTTGGTTCTTTTACTCATTTTGGATGGTTGGATCTAACTTGTACCTGCATAGTTCAAAGGTTAGACAGATTTTGGCTGATTTTATATATACAACCTATCCTTCCTGTTCATTGGCTTTCTCCTTTCTTGGATTTTCTCCTTCACTTTTACACTACTATCATCACAATAACCCTTCTCTTCTGACTCTTCAAGCCACTAAAATGATATGTTTTCCAACTAAGTTTTACTTACTGGGGATGATGTCCACTGGGGCCTGTTCCTAGACAAAAACCATCAAAGATGGCTCAAGAATAAATACCTCCCTCTGCATTTCTGACTCCTGTTGGTTGCTGTCATGTGCCTTCAGGATTTTCTTTTCCAGACTTTATAGCTGTTATCTGATAACGTTGGTCTGATGGGCACTACAACTTGGTTATCATCAGTCAGAACTGCTCCTGCCAGGATCTTAATGCATATACTTACTCCTACATACATCTTATTGTGATTCCCATCTAGGGTACACTTTAAAATGGAATGAGATACGTTTCATCAATACCTAGTTTGTTGAGAGTTTTTAGCATGAAGATGTGTTGAATTTCATTGGAGGCTTTCTCTGGATCTATTGAGATAATCATTTGGTTTTTGTCATTGGTTCTATTTATGTGATGGATTATGTTTATTGATTTGCATATGTTGAACCAGCCTTGCATCCCAGGAATGAAGCTGACTTGATCATGGTGGATAAGCTTTTTGATGTGCTGCTGGATTCGGTTTGCCAGAATTTTTAACCTCCACTGTGATTGTATTTGTATATATTGATTTTAATTAGGTAAATAAGGTTAAATGAGATCATAAGAGTTGATCTCTAATTCAATAGGACTAATGTCCTTAGAAAAAGGAAGAGATACCAGGGATGTGTTGCACACAGAGGAAAAGTTCATATGAGTACACAGCGAGAAGGCAGGTGTATACAAGCCAAGGAGAGTGGCCTGAGAAGAATCCAGCCTGGTTGGTGCCATGATCTTGGACTTACAGTCTCTAGAACTGAGAAAATTAATTTCTTTTTTTTTAAGATACCCAAAAATTGATATTTTGTTGTGGCAACCCCAGCAAACTAAAACATGAAGGTATTTCTTAATGTTTAGCCATTTTAATTAAGAATTATCAAAGGCATGGACGTATTTACGAATACCTCCATGCCTTTGATAATTCTTAATTAAAATCAATTATTTACCAGCAGACGTGCTACATGCTGAGCACATAAATGAACAAGACATAGTAAATAACATATAAATAATCTTAACTTCCTTCTTTGTCATTTTTCCAGCTCTCCTTTCTCCTTTCTTTCCTCTTCCTCCTCACACTATCAGTTATAATAGCAGTAGTATTTATGCTGTCCCTGCAGTGATGGTAATCATTACCACTGGTCAGGAGCACCATCCAAGTGGAGGAAATCTGGTTTAATTACCCCCAACCTGCAGTGCCCAGTAGCTGCCTCTATCTGTACATTTCTGATAGCTGTTTTGGAAAATGATCAAAGTTATCTGTTGAAATAATAAGTCACAGGAAGATAGTACAATGTCAAAGCAATATTTCATGCTTTTCTTTTCAGAAAAGGTATGTGTTGAGGATGTTTATGAGCATTTGTAATCATCAGCCACTTCTTTCATGGTCGCTGCAGGCAGCCTTAACTTGAAAACCATGGAAAATATAATGAGCCAAAGAACATTTCTTCATTTCAACCCCTGACTGTCTTATCAGCTTGGATACTTTTGGAGAGTATGTATCTCTATCAGTGCTATTTAAATACAATGGAAAATTTTGGTGTTCATGATTTTCCTTTTCAGTGACTTATCCTCAGTGAATGTAGCTAAGGGATCAGATTCACTCAGCAAGGAATTCTTTTATAAACAACCTGTTTCAGGGGGGCAGCTATTGCATTGTTCAGAGAATGGATTTTCTAATTAGGTAGATGTGGGTTAATACCTACTGGTCTTACATGTTCAGTAGTAAGTTCGCTCTTTTGAGCATTGATTTTTCTCATCTATAGTATGAGGATTAATGATGTACTGTTTGTAAGGCATGATGCCTAGTACATTGTAGGTGACTCAAAATTATTATAACCCTTCTTCCTGCTTATCTACAAGCAGTGCCACTAGGTTCCTAGCATGTCCCATGGTTAAGTCTGCTTGAATCATGACAAGATTAGCTGAAGGGAATTTTCTCACCAGTCTGATCAGTAAAAGACCCAGGGGGCTAAGGTTGGCTCCATTCAGCAGATACGTGTTGCGTTCTTTATAAAGGCACCAACCCTTTGAAGGCACCTCAAACCTCATTCTCTCCCAGGGAATTTGATATTCATGCTGCTACATCAAAAGGTTGGGGCAGCTATTATGTATTAAAATGTGTCATTTTAAATTGCTTTTCTTGCTAGCACTAGCAATATAGATATTGAAATTTCTTCAGAAAGTGCTTATCTCATCAAGAGTAAAATTATAGTATATGAAATACTAATTACAGTATTATGAAGAAGGTTGAACTTTTCTGTGACATTCTGTCTATTAGGAGAATACTAATTTTCTCTCTTTCTTAAGACAGATAGAGCCACCCATTATAAGAAATGTGATTCCCCCATCACTTTCTCTATCCCCTAGTGCCATTTTCACAGAACAGCAGGATAAGAGCTCTAACACTTAGTCTCAGTCTGAGTCATCTGCACTGTTCTACCTGCTCCCAAGGGAATACCGGAAATTGAAACCAAATATGCCCCAAACTGAGTACTAATGCAGTGAGAAATATATTAGATAGGAAACTCTAATCAATTAGTCACATACATAGACTATTTATATGAATGTTTTCACATACATGCACTTAAAATTAAATGAGTTAATACTTGAAGAACACTGTAACTTTGCCTGGCACATAGCAAATGCACACAAAATATTAGTTGCTATTATTTTATTATCATCATGATGATTTCATGTAATTTTCATGAATACCTAAGACATAGTTCCTTTATTCCCATTTGCCAATATAAATGACAACGTAATGCCAATATAAATGTCTGAGATCTGACAGCTAGCAAGTTGGGGAAATAAAGTTTGAGTTTCAATCCCATGAACATATTTCTTTATTTAGTCCTCCCTTTATTTAACCAATATTGAGTGCCTGCTATGTGCCAGCCACTGTTTCAGTGCTGGATACATACAGATATATAGGACTTGGTGCTTCTTCCTATGGAGCTCCCAGTCTAAAAGCAAAGATGAGCCAGCCACCAGCTGCTGCAGTGCCATGTGGTCAGAGCTGCAGCTGGCAGACGGGAGCACAGGGACAACATCCCTGCTCTCCCAATTCACAGGGTAGGTGAGGACAACAGACAACAGAAAAAGGAGCTCTTTTCTCCCTAGGTTAGGTCTTCTTATCCGGACCCATTGTATTGTCTACTTGTATCATATTATCTACTTGTCTAGACCCATTGTATTGTCTGAAAAACAAGGATATTGAAATGATTGACATATGTGGCCTTCCTTAAGTCAAAATTTTCTATTTCTATAAAAAGTTACCTGCCCAATACAATCTTTTTTTTTTTTTCAAGAAGTTCTGAAAAGTTTGAGCAGAGATATCTTACAAATTCAAATGTAGGCCGTGTGCCTTGGCTCACACCTGTAATCCCAACACTTTGGAGGCCAAGGCAGGTAGATTACTTTATCTCAGGAGTTCGAGATCAGCTTGGGCAACATTGCAAAACCCCATCTCTACCAAAAATACAAAAAATTAGCCAGGCATGGTGGCACACACCTGTAGTCCCAGCCACTGGGGAGGCTGAGGTGGGAAGATTGCTTGAGCCAAGGAGGTGGAGGTTGCAGTGAGCCAAGATCGAACCACTGCACTCCAGCCTGGGCAACAGAATGAGACTCTGTCTCAAAAAAAAAAAAAAAGAAGTGTAGTGTAGGGCGGCTGATTTATTGTTGTGTAAAGCAAAGTTTGCAACCTCATTCACGTCGTGATGCACATAGATGATGATGACGCTGGTGGCGACACTTGAGTAAGGGACCAGGCTCCACCTCCCCTGCATACTTAAGGACTCAGGAGATCAATATCTTGGAACATCAATTGCTCATTTGAGTTGCACCCTCGTGGCTGCTGGACCCCAGTTGGAGAATACTGGGTTTAAGGATGATGGGGGAAGAAACACAGTCCTAAGGGATGGCATAGGCAGGTGTTTGAGAGCAGTTTCAAGTCTGAAAAACAATTAACAGCTCCACTTCTTACTGTTGAGTGAACTGAAACAGGTTATTAACCTCTCTGGTGCTCTGTTTCTTCATCTCTAAAAAGAAAGTGGTAATTTGTCTCTCAAAGCTATTGTGAGAACAGAAATGAGTTGAGTGAGTAAGGCTAGTGCATAGTAAGTGCTCAGTAAATGGCAGTTTTCTTCACTGTTCTCTCCCAGATATAAACATGACCAGCTATTTTCTTGGACCACTTTCAAGCTTTCATTTTATTTTGACTTATAACAGTATGATTACTTTTGAGCATTCGATAGTCTTCTGAGTTTCTAAAAATTAAATAACACCCAAAGGAGAAACTATTCTGGCACATACCAAGGATGAACCACAATTAGAAATTTCAGGTTTTTCAATTCAATAGCCTTTACCAACTTACTTCCCATTGCACAGAGGTTCCAAGTGTGGAAGATTTATTTAAACTCAGAAGTGCTCAATGGCCTATGCTATCATTGCTTCTGTGCACATAATCCACGGCTCGTGTAGTGTGAACAGGCTGAAGAAAACTCTAGTTTAATGACCAAGTTTTATGGTGATAAATCTTTTGCTTCTCAAATGTGGAACATTTTTATTTTAATTTTTCTGAATTCACCTTCATTATTATAAAATTGCTACATGAACATGATTTAAGAAGTTAAATACTGCTGGGAGGATGAAAGATAGGGAGAAAAAGTTACGCCTTGCTTCACCTCTCTCCCAGCTTTTAGACTTGCACGTGTTTGAACTATCCCCTTTTTTTATGTTTCCACTGGTATTGACCGTTATATGTCTAAGCAAATTACTTACACTACCATTTCTTGGATTTCTTTTTTCCATTTTAGACACTTTTTGACTTCTCTTTTGGTAGATGAGGCTTTGACTCTCATCCGTATACATTTTCCTTTTTTTATCTTCCAAATTGTCACAGTTTTTGGTTAAATCAAGTCAAGGGTTTGATAAAAATACAATGAGTAGAAAAATAGATGCTGTTCATTTCTATTTTGAATTATATATTATAATTAATTTATATTTTACTTTAAGTTCTGGGATACATGTGCTGAGCATGAAGGTTACATAGGTATACATGTGCCATGGTGGTTTGCTAAACATATCAACCCGTCATCTAGGTTTTAGGCTCTACATGCATTAGGTGTTTGTCCTAATGCTCTCTCCTCTTTCCCTCCCACCCTCTTGACAAGCCCTGATGTGTGATGTTCACCTCCCTGTGTCCATGGGTTCTCATTGTTCAGCTCCCACTTATGAGTGAAAACATGCAGCATTTAGTTTTCTGTTCCTGTGTTAGTTTGCTGAGGATGATGGTTTCCAGCTTCATCAATATCCCTGCAAAGGACATGAACTCATTCTTTTTTATGGCTGCATAGCATTCCAAGGTGTATATGTGCCACATTTTCTTACCCAGTCTATCACTGATGGCCATTTGGGTTGGTTCCAAGTCTTCGCTATCGTAAGTAGTGCTGCAATAAACATACATGTGCATGTGTCTTTATAGTAGAATGATTTATAATCCTTTGGGTATAAGTTATTTTTATATATGAGTTTTCTATATATTTATCACCAATTCTTCAGAAATACACCACCTTTTTTTAATTTAAATAACCTATGATATTCTTTTTCTATATGATTGCCCTTCTTTAGAGATCTCTGTTTTCCTGATTCAGTGTAACTAATCATATTCCCATGATCTTAAATCTTATCATACTTCTGGGGGAGATATCTTATTTCCTGAATAATACACATGATTCATTATTTAGTTTTCTATTTTTCTGAAGTACACCCTCTAATTACTAGAGGATGCTTATAGTTATTGAGTAGCTTGCTGATAAATTTATTTTAATTATATTCTTATATCTGACTGAAAGTTTGTCTGACACTAGACTTCCAGGTTGAAAATCATTTTTCTTCAGATGTTTGAAAACATTTCTCTATTAATTTTTAGAGTTCATTATTGCTGTAGAAAATTCAATTTCATTCTCCTTCCTGGTTCTCAGTAGGTGCTATGGTTTGAATGTATCACCTTCAAAATTCAGGTGTTGCCAATGTGATAGTATTAAGAGTTGGGGCCTATAAGAGATGATTAGGCAGCAAGGGCTCCTCTCTCATGAATGAGATTAGATGCTTTTATTAAAGAGTCTGATGGAGATAGGTCAGCCATTTTTGCCCTTCTGCCTTTTGCCATGTGAAATCACAGTATCCCTTCCTGCCAGAAGATGCAGTGTTCAAGACATCATTTTGAAAGCAGAGACTAGGTCCTCACCAGATGAGAAATCTGCTGGTGTCTTGGTCTTGAATTTCCCAGCCTCAAGAATTGTGAGAAATAAATGTCTGTACTTCACAAATTATCCAGTTTTGAGTATTTTGTTATAGCAGCACAAAATGTACTAAGACAGTAGATGACTTGTTTTTTATTGTCTATGGAAGCTTTTAAGGATCTTCTTTTTATTCTCGATGACATGCACATGAATGTTTCTTCAGCTATTGAGTTGGGCCTTCTGGGTCCACAGTCTGGAGACTTCTATTTTCATTTTTTGGACAAGGTATTCTATTACTTCTTTTCTAATTTATTTGTTTCCATTGACCAAAAACAAACAAACAAACAAACAAAGAAACAAGTAAAGACATTTATTGTATTCACATTATAGCAATAGGAAGAGCACCCTAAATCCCAAGCTCAGAGAATCTTGGCAGGGTGTTCTTGACTTCTACTTATATAGTGAGGAATAGACAAGTTATAGATGAGCTGATTTATAGCTGGCATTGTTTGTGCAATCAACAAAAGTCTCAGTCAGTCAAACTAGAAATATTTATCTCTGTGTTTAGCTAGTTGCAGAAAAACAAATTTCTACGCTCTGTTACACACCTATTTGTTGGATATTAGAGCTTCTCAAATGATCTCACTTTCTTATTTCCTATGCTAACTTTCCAAATTTTAGTATAAATTTTGGAAAAAAAATTGGAATCTTATTTTTTAATTTTTTTCATAGAAGTAATCATAATTTTAATTTACTGATTTTTACATTTTTTTCCAGTTATACTTTTTAAATCATATCCTGTACTTATTTCACCAATTCAGCCTTTTCTTTTATCTCTCTAAATATATTATAGTTTTATTTGAAATTTTCACTTCTGTTTCTTTAGAGTTCCTGTCCCTTTCCTCTCTCTCTGTCTCCCTCTTTCCCTCCCGCCTAATCTTTCTCCTCAAGTTGAAGATATTCCTTCATTAAATGCTACTTCATATTTAAATATGAGTCAGTAAAAAGCAAATTGGAGATTCTCTTGGTGGAGGGATGGCAAGTGGGGAAGAGTTGGTCGGAACTCTGCTTCACTTTAGAGAATTGCGATGACAAAAAGGGTTTTTGTTTTGTTTTGCTTTGTGTCTGTTTTTAACCCATCCCCCTAACCCAATTGGAGAACCTCCATATGTCTTTATCTGTGTATTATATCCCTGAATTCTCTCCTTTACGTTTTTCCAGACAGGCATTACCTTATTCCTTGCATTTAGGAGCAGGGAAAGAAAGGAAGCTGGGAGCACTACCATTACCATACAAAATGCAGACATTCACTTCATCTCCCTAGATTTTTGGTCCCACATCTGACCTTCATCCTCCCCTCTGCCTAGTGCACTCAAGTCCAGAACCTCTCAGGTTCAGCTTCTTAGTATATAAACCTGTGATCTCCTGGGATTGGAGGAATGGAGGGAGAAGAGAATAGGAATGAAATAATGTCTGACCACAGGAATACAGAAGAAAGAGGGGATATGAAGAAAAACCACTCTGCACACAGTAGTTTCATTTTCATCCCTATTTTCATTTTCATCCCTCCTTTGTTGACACCTTCCTAGGTGCCATAAGCTACGAGTCTTTCCTGGGATCCTAGGGAACATCCTCTGTTTCTCCTTGACATATCCTTCTCCAGGTATAGAGGATATAATGATCCCTGCTCTGCTATGCTAGTTATTACTCCTTCATCCACTTTCAAATTTCTAAAAGTCCATACAAATCCCTCATCTGCTCTTGTCTCCTCATTTTTCTCTTGTAATGTTGCTTTTTTAACTACCAAAAATTTCCTTTAATTTTATTTTAATAGAGTTTGGGGAGAGAGAAAAAATAAATGAGTATAGTCATTCCATTCTCTTACAACTGAATTCAAACATGACATTTACTATCTACTTATTTTTGCTTTTTCATCTTTAAAGACACATTTAGTAGTCATTGAGTGACTATCATAATAATAAAATTATAAGAACAACATTAATAACTTTCATTCTTAAAGTAATATAGTATTTTAGAATTTTAAAAGCTCTTTGGCATTTAATCCTCTATGTGGAGTGGCTGTTTTTATCCTTATATTACAGGAGATAATTGAGGTTAATAGAGTTTAAATAATATGTGTATGGCTGCATAATTAGTTGATAAAGGGCCTAAAACTGGAACTCAAAATTCCTGACCTTACTCTGGTACTATTTTTAAGACATTATTAAAGCATTTTGCTAAATACTTGGATGAAGTGTAAGCATAAAAAAGTACAAACAAGAAGACCTGAATTTTACCCTCAAAGGCTCTTAATGTAAGAAGAAAAGTATAGTAGCCCCTTATCTACAATTTCACTTTCAGTAGTTTCAGTTGCCATGGTCAACCATGGTCCTAAAATAGCTGAGTACAGTCTAATAAGATATGTTGATAGAGAGTGGGAGAGGCCACACTCGCTAACTGCTATTGCAGTATATTGTTGTATTTGTCCTACTTTATTATTAGCTATTTTTGTTAATTTCCTACTGTGCCTAATTTATAAATTAAACTTTATCATAGGTTTGTATATATTGGAAAAATTTATAAATAGGATTTAGTACTATTTATGGTTTCAGGCATTCACTGGCATTCTTGAAACATATCCCCTGGGGGGATAAACAGAGACTACTATATATGATATTTTAACTTTGATATAAAAAATAATAAAACAAACCCTTCGACATTGATAGGCTGTGCCTCTAAGATACTTAGAGATTGAAAGAGAAGGAAGATTGGTCTAATTAGAAAGATCCAATTAAAAAAAGTGAGTATTTGATCTTCAACCATAAAGGATGGGTACAATTTCTATAAGTGGATAGAAGAAAGGGCTTTCCTTGATGAGAAGAGAAAATACATAAGTAACTGGTGGGGGCAATCTCCAGCATATTACCTGAACAAGTGAGTTGGTTGCCTGTTGCAGGATGAGTGGACAAATGGGATTAGAAAAGGAATTTAGAGAAATATCTTGGAAATCATGATGTCTTGCTTATAAATTTAGAATTATTTGATTTCATAAAAGGAAGTAAATGAAGTAACATAAAAATATCATTGCTTTTTCTGCTTTTCTAGCAATTATTTTTTCCTAAACTTCACACTTTCTAAATGTAAATTTAATCTTAATGAGAAAGAACTAGCAGTCTCGTCTATGAAGTTGCTTTCTTGTACTTAAGAGTTGTGAGAAATGTGAATAGACTGAGAAGTTAGGGGTAGAAGAGGCTTTAACTAAGTCTATCACCTTCCGTCACATGCACACATTTCACAGATAAGGAAACTGAGGCTCAGGAAGATTGTAAGCTGTAATTGCTTCCATATTTATCACAATATGTAATTCTCATTTCTGCCCACACAACCACAATAATAACACATTTTATAATATAATATAATCCTTACTTTCTTTTTTTTCAGAAAAACAAGCAATAGAAAATGCATTTTTATTCCATATTTTAAAAATACAGACTTTCTAGCAACTTGTACATTTCTATTACAATAATAAATTGATACTCTGAGCCAAGAAAACAATATCACCAAAAGTTCATTTGTATCCTTTGTTTAGTGTTTCACACTTATGCATAATTTTGCTTTTATAAAAGATGATTGTTGCAATTAGGTATACATCCACTTAGTTATGCGTAAGTTCTGTCTCTTAAAATATGTTCTTTTAGAGAATCCATTTAACCATCTTATTCTCTTCTTCAGTTTTCTCCAAAAACAGTGGTAGAAGTACTATTTGATGAACAGAATAAATAAAATTGTTTTTGATCACGGTTAGATCATACTGCTATCTACAGTACAGTCCTGGCTACAAGGGAGCCCAACTCTAACTTGTGAAATGGGCCTGTTTAGAAAGTAAAAATGAGGTGGTAACTAATGATAGTGCTAGTTGTTATCAAAAATTAACAACTTTAGATATTTTTGTTTTGGGTTTTTGCCGTTTAGGTGCATCCAAAATTTCTTCATAATCTGCACTCATTCCCTTTGCCCAGCGACCAACTGTGACCATTTGAGCTGAATTCTGACTTTCCAGGCAATCTTTCTTTAAATGTTCCACAGAGCCACAAAGTTTGCAACCACCACCATCAGCATAGAGTCCTTTGGGATTATCAGGACAAGCTCTAGACAGGTGCCCCATTTCTCCACAAACAAAACATTTTGCGAAAGGAAATTCACCAAGAGCCGGGTCTACTTTAGCCTTACACTTGGTTATTTCGTGCTTTGTGGACCCACACCTGTAACATATTCCAGTGCCCATATCTTGATTTTCAAGGGCGGCAGGGCAATCTGCAATTCCATGACCAGGTTTTCTACAATGGAAACACACCATTGCATTTTTCTTTGCCGCTTGTCTTTTTAATCTTCTTCCTTCCCGTCGACTGTCTTTCTTTAAAGCAACTGCAATTTCTTCCCTTACTTCCTTACTGTCTGTTGCTATAATTTGCCCATTGTGAACCATCTGTGAATTCTGTCTTAGGTATTCCATGAATCCATTCACATCTTCATTTAAGTACTCTTTTT